>JAEMWC010000052.1:437500-447500 GCA_016490735.1 Pachyseris speciosa | reverse complement strand
TAAAGGCAGTGAATCATTCATAGCATCCACAGGATGCCCAGCCAATGTATAGCGGCAGCAAGCTGTTATTTATTCCGGTTATTTGTGTTTGATTTAAGTTTGAAACATTTTCTCAGGGATTTACCGCATCGCGGAGGTCGCTTCTTAATGTGAGAATTTTGTATACGAGCATTGCAGTGCAAAACTTGACTTTAAAAAGCGTCTAGTTTTTGCATTTACAGGACGTCTTAATTAGCAGCCCGTTTAAACAAAAGCGGTAGCGTTAGGCTGAGGTGGTGCATTACAATTAAGGAACTTATTCAACTGTTGAAGCTGTCAGCCTTTGTTGTTAATATATGCGGTAAGGCGATACGTGCGTTAAAATAAAAGCATGGTTAATCTAATGTTTTAATTTTTCTCGTTTCGAAACCGGTTCATTTACTTAAATCTTTTTCAGATGCTTGCATTTTTTTAATTCAGTTCAAAAATACTCAGCAAAAATACAAAGCATCTAGAAAAAATTAAAATTCTCAAAACATAACACAAACGTTTCTACTTGCAAATAGGTCTAAATTGTAGCTCACTGCAAAATTTTAACAATTCTTGCTGTGAGCTGGTAGCGTTACTTTGTAAGAATTAGGCTTAAGAACCCTAAAACCTTAACTACAACTTCCAAGTCGAACCCGTTTCTCCGCTTCCCGTTCTCGGCTTTAGTAACATCCCTTTGGCGTTCAACTACCAGAAACATCTCTAGCAGTTGAGTATCTGCACACCCTCTACTAAAATAATTCAAATGAGTTATGATTTTATAGTCTTGACTTCAAATTCCCACAATCCTAACCACACCAAATCGCAACTCATCATTTCGCAGACAAACGACCCTTCCATCGCCACACTACAGAAACTTAACAGCGATGGTATGTTAAATTATTAATGTATCTAGCAACATAAATACGTGCATAGCTTAATCCATCATATATTTACTTCAACTGATACGCAAAATTTCAAACAAAATACTCCTTTTATTAGTAACATTATTTCACAGTATAAAAGAAAATTAAAACTATAGATCGACTCAACAAAGGTAAATTATATAAAAAACTTTTATACAAAAATACTGCACTTATTTAGTTGAATGACAATATTTCTGTAAGGCCGATGTAAAATAAGGTAATCCTTTTAAAATTTCTGGGTCCCATTTCATCACCCTACTTTAAAAAGACACCAGATCTGATCGAACTTTTTTTTTTATATAAATTTCTGTCGAGTAATTAGTGTAATTAAGTAATCTAAGCAACCTGACTGGTGCCTGCGACGGTAAAACCCACAAGATTCAAATGAGGTTTTGCAAATAACTTTCTAAAAACGGTAATCTTGAAAACCTTCAGAGTTTAGAAAAGAAAATCAAAATGATAAAAATGTCAAATTCAGTCAAACAATTCACAAAGCTATTCAACAAACTACTCTGATTAAGAATTACTCCAAGGATTGATATTGCATATGTTGTATTGTATATTGTAAGCAAACAAGTTAACACTGTCACTGTTAAAAACTAAGGAATCAATGTGTAATATATATATATATATATATATATATATATATATATATATATATATATATATATATATATATATATATATTTTCACTCTTGGTACTGAAAAACCCGTTTAATGGTTTATCACCAACACATTCTAAAAAAGGTGTTTTCTTCTCCGTCTTACTACGACACTGTAGCATTTAATCCTTCGAACATTTTTTGATAGAGTTACTTATCGCTCAAAGACCTACTCCACACATATCGAGTTAAAAATGAATGGTACGTAACAGTAAGAGCTTTGCCTGGGTAACTCAAGCAGGATATCGTAGACGACTTTGAAAGAAATTACCAACAGACAAAGGCCTTACAACTGAATAATCATGTTATAATGAACTCTCCATCTTCAGCGTTGCTTAGGGGGGACTAGAGGCGGGTCTTTTGGCTTGGCCATGGTGGAGGAGCGCGGTGGGAGGGCTGGTGTCTAGAAAAAATGCCGAAAAAAACAATTTATCAATGATCGCCAACCAAGTGTTTACAACAACGTTGGTTGAATGACTATACAGAGGCAGGAGATTGAAACAACTCTGAAAAATCGCCAGGATTTAAACGAATTAGCATAGGAAATTGCAAGATTTCGAGTACAATTCGGGATTGATATGTACCAGTGATTTTGATACGACAATGATATGAGTATGAGTTTCAAGATTTGCTATTCAACACAAAGAGGCGTAAAACTGTTTAAATATTGAACAGTATAGCATGTCCTTTTGAACATTAAAATATGCCATTCACCATGTTGAAGTTGTTGAACAGAAACAAAGTCATGTTCAACAACGTCCAACTGGCAGACATGCTATGCTAAAAGGCAATGCAAAATGTCAAAAATTCTATCACAGCGCCAACGGGTTGAGACGCCATTAGAGGCACAAATACCATAAAACATTCTTGTAATGAGTACTCGAAAAAACAACAAACCCGAACCAGGTACGAAACCGAGACTCCCTTCTCACGCAAGTCAAAATATCTTGGATGTACATACCTGGCCCACCAAAAATGACCAAATATGGTCATAGCGCGCTCAATATTCGTCGTGTGTACTCAACAGATATCCTGCGATATACGTGATTTCGTGCGTCACGGAGAAAAATGGCGGCTTTTCCAGCTTTTCTCCAATAAGTTCAGTAAGGCGTGCTTTGTTATCAATGTGTTGTATGATAAAACATTTATCCTGTTCAATCTTGCGGAATATCTCCTAATTTTAGCCAACTCGGCCACGGCCTAGTCGGCTAAGCATCAGGCGACATTCCGGGCGATTTCGCAGGATAATTGTTAAACATTACATTACATTACATTACATTATAGCTGATGTCGTGACTGGCAGCTGTCAATAATTACCTGTTCTGCCGGCTCAGCGCCGTCTGATCCATTGGATTCAGTGCTGGAACGCTGATTTCCATCAGAGGCCTTTTTTCGGCTGCCCTTCTGTGGTAGCTCTGGAGGATGCTGTGCCTGTGGTGCGGGCCTGGGTGGCTTTGGAGGGGCGATCTCAGATGAAGGGCTGTCTGGGCTTGTAAACTGCTAAAAAGGGATAATTTATGAACTTATCTTTATCATGCCCAAAAGTAGATATAGTCTTATGATAATGCAATACTCTTGGGGATAGATCACTTAAAGTTGCTGTCCCAAAGTTATGGAATAACGTACTGTGTAGTATTAGGAATATATCTGACACAAGTCGTTTTGAAGGGGCATTGAAGAGTCATTTAAGCAAGCGTTTGTCAGTTGATGATTTTCCCCGAAACAAAGATTAAATTTCACAGTCACTTCTTAACCGCGAATATAGCGATACTGTGCTGTCCGGGGGGTACTCCCTATAATGGCCTATAGGGGGAGGCTCCGCCCGAAAGGGCTACCTTTTTTACTCTTCAGGTATATGAAAGGGTAGGGATTTCACGAGTCGAAGTATATGAAAGGGTGGGGAAAGCTGTCATTTAGGTACTTAAAAGGGCTTTTAATTAAAATATTTCGAACACACGTACCTCTGGCTGTACTCTTTCAATTTATTAAAGGCTACATGAAAATGACAAGAAGACCTCCTGTTTTAGGTATAGGAAAGGGGTACCATTTGTCAATGGAAAGTATACGAAAGGGGTACCTTTTCTGTCAAAAATGGTATATAAAAAGGTAAGGGGTCGGACCTCGGGGCGGAGCCTCCCCGAATTAAAATATTTTTATTCATCAAGGAGCATGGAACTAGTGGAACGCCGCAGATGGTACAGGATTTTCGGTCATTCCGGTAAAACCGAGAAAAGAGGAATACCTCAGAAGGTATTCCTTTTTCCCCGAAAAATTTCCAGTGGAAAAGTTTGTTCCATTTGATTTACCACCGAAACAACCGGTTTTTCCATGCAAAAGGAAAGCGCCCATAGTCTTCGTTATTATGGTAATGGTATACTACTAAATGGCATTACTCTTAAGTCTCTTACAACTCTTGGGAATAGATCACTTAAAGTTGCCGTCCCAAAGTTATGGAATAACGTACCGTGTAATATTAAGAATATATCTGACAAGGGTCGTTTTAAAAAGGCATTGAAGACAGTTTTATTTAGGCAAGCGTTGTTTAGTCGGCGATTTGGAGAATGAGATATTCATCGTCTTTACATAACTTTAATAAGTCCCTATCGATTTTGCATATCTCTTTAATATACTACATATAATACACTATAAAGGGGGCTTTGCAGAGATTCAAGGAGCTGTTATCAAAGGAGGCTTATCAGGGGGAGGGGGGGGGGCTTCAGCGAGATCGATCATTACGGCAAAACATGTAGAAGAAAAGAAGATGATGATGAAGAGAAAGATGGGAACTAGAGCTAGGATTGTGACGTGCACGGCTTGTTAGAGAACGAGAGCCAGAAGACACGCGAACTAAAGCAAGACAGCATTAAGGAAAGAGGAGTTTGACATGGTGCCTTTCAGGGCCGGGGGGTGAGGGCGAATAATTAGAGGGAGGGAGGGATTACTAGGGCTAGGGATTTACCTCTTCAGCCAGTAATGACATAGTTACATCGGAAGTTTGTTTCTTCTGGGATCGAGTGAAGCCTGATCCTGGGCCAACTGTCATGGATTTCCTGGGAAGTGGAGGGGGATTGCTTGGAGAGTTACTGTTGAAAAAAAAAAGAAAACATCGTTTTAAACTCATTCGATCGTAATCTTGTACTACACACCGCCTTGGTGGCATTTTTAAGATGCGAACACAAGAAAATACACTTCGAAAATGTCTCACGTTTCAAAGATTGAATATTAAAGTAGCCACGTTTGTTTAGCAGGGATGTGAATTTGCCATCACATCCTGCCCAGTCCTAATTAGACCCAACCCTCTCGATTATACTCGACCATTTTTTAAGTGAATAATGACGGGCTACGGAAGCCGTATAACCTGAGCGAAAGTCATCATCAGGAGACAAGTGATTTGTGTAACGTCAGGAGAAGGTTCAAATTAATTATGTGGCCATTGTCCTGATTGGTCGACCAAGTCATGGTATTGTTGGTCGGTTAAACCAGCTGCGAAGACTGTAAGCAGTGATTGGAGGTTCAGGCACCATACTACGTGAACGCCTGTAACGGGAAAAGTGGCTTAGGAGTTGAAAACGGGGCTATCGCGAGACAGGTCCCACAGGTCAACTCCAAGCCTCCGCCTGCATGAAACACTATGCCAGTCTCAATGCCGTTCACACCGCAAGCGGTCCCTTTAAAGTGCCCCTAACCCCAATAATGTTTTTCATTTTAAAGGATTCGTCTCTGAATTAGAAGCACAACCGTGAAAAAATTTTTCGATTCGGTTGAATCTTCGCTTTTCTGTGCCCCGGTAAAGTCCGGAAATTACGACCAAAAACGCCGCCATTTTGTTTCACGACCGAGTTATGGGAGATTGGGTTCAGCGCTTGTATGACGTCATCCCGGGAACAGAAGTTCTGTTGCGCTTACAAAGTTCTTGGAAGGAAGCTCAATAATTCTAACTCTGAGGGCAAATAAGACATGATTTTAACCGATAATTTATATTCATAGTATTGTCACATGTAACATTTCTCTCCTAAGAGAAGATTTGATGTTTTGCAAACGAATGAGCCAAAAACAGACCGGCTGTTCGTGACATAAACATATTCCCATCGGCTATCTCACAAGCATTTTATGGCTAAACTTCAGAATACCCGGCCACTTAATATGTGTTTCCAAATGCTGCTACCGCAGTCCCACAGTCATCATAATTAACATAATATCTGTATATAAAAACTACGAATATACCTCGTTCTTTCATCCACTGCAGGACTGCGGACCGCGGTAGCACTTCAGTTCAACATTTCTTGTTATATAAACATCACGAAATATGCCGCTTGCATCGTGTGCGTTGGTATTGACCGTGTTGGATCCTTGCTACCGCAGTCCCGCAGTCGACATAATTTACATACATGTACGAAACTAAAATTAACAAACGTAAAATACACGTGATTTGAACTTTGAGTAAAATGAAAGCAAAATAAACGTGAAATGAACCTGATGAGTGAAGTAAAACTTTTGTATTTCTGTATTACAAGTTCTTAAAGTGTGTTGCGCGAAAGACAACTTCAATAAAAATGGCTATTCCCGTTCTTGTCCACCAAGCTGTCGAACCAATAAATTACGCTCGAGGGTTAGGGTTAGGGTTAGAGGGTTAGGGTTAGGGTTAGGGTTAGGGTTTAGGGTTAGGGTTAGGGTTTACCACGCAACCAACAAAGTTTAAGATTTACAACTACATTGCGCAACCATTTCTTTTCAATTTACATGTAGTGTTTTTCCATAGCTTAAAGGCAGGGATAATGAGATTGGGAGCGCGCTATTCTTCAGTTTGCAGTTTACCGTATTTATTCCATTAGGCTCTCAACCTCGATTAAGGACATTAAGCGCCTACCCTGTATAGGTTGGGAAAGTTAATAAGCGTTCATCGCGTTTAACTTTAGAGATTACTTCATTACTTATTCCTTGACTGCGGGACTGCGGACCGCGGTAGCACTTGAGTTCAACACTTAGTTCATTGCTTACTCATCGACTGCGGGACTGCGGACCGCGGTAGCACTTCAGTTCAACACTTAGTTCATTGCTTACTCATCGACTGCCGGACTGCGGACCGCGGTAGCACATCAGTTCAACACTTATTGACTTGCTAGCCGACTGTGGACTGGGGACCACGGGAACGGTAGATTTAAGGAGGGCGTGAGTGGCCGGGTATTCTGAAGTTGCTCCCATTTTATGCTCTTTTATACGGTGAAAACAGAAAATTCCAATGAGTACGTTCAGTGAAAAGATCTCTTTAAAAATCGTTTATTGTACAGTGATACAACCCAAACATGTGCATGTACCACGTTTCCAATGCATTGTGATATTCGGTGTGCTGCGTATCGGATACACAAAGGATTTAACCGCAGCGACACAAAGTAGTCCAGAATGTAATGGCAGCTAAAATAATTGTTCCTCGATATGTACCTTTAGGAAAACCTCATCAATCTAACTTCCTTTAAATTTTTCGGCTTCATGAGTCCAGTCTTCGACACAAGCGCTCTATTAAAACCAGTTTCCAACGTCAACAATCAAAATATATTTCAGAGGCCATGCTAATTCACTGACAGAAGCCCATGTCACTGATCAATACATTGTAGACTGCTAAGAAAACTTGAAGTGTTTACAAATCAAATTGATTAACTTCACCGAATTCAGTTGATTTAGACGATGGTGCCACTCGAACTTCATGTTCAAATGGAGCTACATGTAGTAAAATATATCCAATCGCGTCTAAATTTGTGCCTGTTTGTTTACATCGGATATATGCAAATTATTCTCGCATCGCGAAGATTTCTAATCAACAGTTCAGACGGATACGTAGCCTCAAATTTTAATTGCAGTAAGCTATATTTATTTTATTTTACCTTGCCTTGACTTCGTTCACAGTACTGCCTGAGGATAACTAGACGTTCAGCTAATCCTCAAGTCACGTAATTCGCGTCGGCTGAGCTCACTTTCCGTTCTCTTGTCAAATCTATCTTTGCCTTCTTTGAATAGACACCATAAATAAAGACTCTCCCATAAATAGGCACTTCCACAATTAATTGCTGATGTTCGTTTAAAATACTGATCTAAAGACGGATGTGCGCCGTTTATATAAAATAACGGCTAAACTACAGAATACAGGGCCAATTTTGTAGGGTTTTATTTTTTACCGGCTCGGTGGCTCGCCAGTCAAACGGCTCGCCAGTTAACTTGAATGGTTCAGCGGCTCGCCAGTGACTGACGAGCCGGCGAGCCACCAAGCCACTCTCCAGTATATCTACCTCGTTCTTAAAGCACTAAAGCGACTGCCGAGCCGTCGAGCCACGGAGCCAATCTCTAGTATACCTACCTCGTTCTTAAAGCACTAAAGCGACTGCCGAGCCGTCGAGCTCCTTCGAGCTCCTCGCCGATGCCGTTCTAGTTCCAGTTCAGAAATGAAGTTAATTTGGTCTTCACCCTACACATAGCCTGACTCTGACTCCGAGGACGAGGAGGACATGATTCCAACACAATTTTGACTACTGCCAGGCTTTTACCCTCCAATATGTGCTTCCATGACCCCAACAAACGCTTGCAAAAACATAGATTGACTGAGGAGCTATCTTTCAATCGTTCCCGGGATGACGTCACCAACCTCGTTGGACCCAGACTCCCTTTTACTCGGCCGTGCAACAAATTGAATGAGACTTTGGCTGTCCATAAAAAATCGAGGATTCAACCAAATCCAATAATTCTTTCGCCGAAATACTTTGAATGATAAGTAGATTTATTTAGGCGAAAAAAATTTTTTGGGGTTAGGTGCACTTTAAGCCGCTTACACACGAGCAAGTTTTCCTTGACAAGTGCCACTGACAATTTTCATTTGCTCATGTTTATGACCGACAAGTTTTCTTTGACAAGTTCTGCCTTGGCAAGTTTTATTTATAAGTTTTCTTTGACAAGTATTAACTGCAGCCAGCAATTCCATTACACAGCGGACGACATTTTTCTTGCCAATTTTTCTTTGTCGACCCGTACAGACGAACACGCTCTGCAATGTGTCAAGTTTTTTCCTTGACAAGTGACTTGTTCAAAAACTAGCATGCTAGCTTTTGAACAAGTGCAGTTGTCAAGGAAAAACTTGACAAGTTTTTCTTTACACATCAGCAAATAAAGTTTGTCAAGTAAAAACTTGTCAAGGAAAACTTGCTCGTGTGTAACCAGCTTTATGGATACAGTAGTCGAGGGAGCGCGCGAAAAAATCGAAACGCGAAACAAACGTGCCGAGGGAATTAAATGGAAAGGAAGGAGTTTCTTCTCGCCCCAGTCTCGCCCCACTATTGTTGGTTTGCGCACCCAACCATTCAGAAAGGGAATCCAAGCTGTTTAATCTACAACGGTAACTACATACTCATTCCAGTCACTGTACGATTGGTGCATCTTATCCAGGCTATCACGGACCGGGGTCCTGTCGCCTGATCTCCGGACAGTTGTCATCGTCCTCTCGGGTCTGTCCGGTGTCCGCGCAGGCTTAGAAGTGCTTGCGCGAGCCTGTTCACGAATACCAAGAACAAAGTTAATACAAGAGTGTTCGGTGAAATGGACAAAAGGAGCAGATGGTTTTATTGGTTTATTTATTAGGGAAGGGAGGGGGGGGGGGGGGGGGTTGGCAGTTATCCCTCTCAGAACAAGCCACAAACGCCGCATAACTTAAAAAATGTTTGATGAAAGTCATTCTCATCGCAAAGGACTAATTTCCGAGTAGGGCAATGTTTCTGTACACTATTACAGCTTTCAGCTTTCGATACGCTCCGCTGCAAATTGCTCCAGAAAAAAACAGGTTGCTTGTCCACTATTCAGCAAAGAGTGGGAGAATGCTACTTTGGTCAGCCTGTTGTTCGCAACCTTTAGAGAGACACCCTGCTCACCTTTTTAAAGTGCGCTGTCTTGGTCTTCATTTCCTTGAAGCGTTTTTCGAGATTTTCGTGGAATGGTTTCAGAGAGGCAGAAACTCGGCTTCCATGTACAATCATTCCTTCTTCTAAGATCTCAACCTGCACGGAACGGAAATCCAAAACGTTAGACCCTGGAGGAGCCGCATAGGGGAGCACAGTTAAAGAGAATTAAATCTTTAAATTAGCACATGGTTTACAAACACTTTGAAGTAACTTTCGTTCTTAGGAATAGTTGTCTGTATTTCGTTTCGTGAATTTCTGGCACAGCTCAACCATTTGGATTCCGAAATCTGGCATAATTTCTCTTTCAATTCGCATTGACTCAAGTTACGCCATTCATACAGATACCTTGATAATACGAGCCTTAATATCGTCCAGCTAAAGAAAAGTCATAGTCCTTTTTCTTTTTTGTATTGTATTTTGTAGTTAGTTTTTCCCACAGTAATCTATTTAAAAATAACTCTTTTCGTTG
>JAEMWC010000052.1:422500-430000 GCA_016490735.1 Pachyseris speciosa | reverse complement strand
TCAAATCTATGGTCGTCATGTAATCGCCTCTTCGAAGAAGAGACTTCAGGCAAGAGATATTCTCCATCTGAAAATGTGAGTTCTCTACGAACTTGTTTAAGAACCTTAAGTCTGTTACTGGCCGGAAGGTCCCGCCCTTTTTGAGAACCAGGAACAGATGACTGAAGAAACCCTCTCTTATTGGGGAGGTCTGTGTTATGGCTCCTTTGGCAAGGAGGCTCTCCACTTCGGCATCTATTAGGTGGGTGTTTACGTGAGTGGGGCCGGTAATCGGCAGAGAAAACTGAACAGGTTTGCAACGCAACGGAATCTTGTAACCCAAAACAATGCTGAGAATTTCTGGATCGGAGGTTATGTCCCTCCACTCTATGAATGCGTCGATTCTTTTGCCTCGGGCTTGGAGACCCGAAAGGAACGCCCGTTTTTTGTGCGGTTACTTTGATATTTATTGTAAGCACCGGAGGAGGGCTTGTCCCTGTAGAAGGCACGGGTTGTCCCAAGGCGAGGGAGCTTAGTTGGTCGTGAAGCAGATGCCAAGTTCTTAGCAAGGCCTCTAGATAGGTCTGCTTGCTTTGAAGCAATAGAAGGGAAGTCGTCTCCAAAAAGCATGCGCTTAGCATTGGGAAGAGACTGCTCGGCTAGTCCAATTTTATCTTTATTTATGGCCACCAGAATTTTCTTTCGTCTTAAGGTTGAGAATTGGTAATTAGCAGAGCCTAGCAAACAAAGCGATTGTTCCAAAATAGTTTTGATGTCTTCTCTGGGGACATCCTTGCTAGATGTTAATGCATCATGCAAACAACATAGGGGGCCAGTTATGTTCAGCATAGCCTTCTGCACAAATGCTAGTTCTTTGTCTCGCTCTTGTGTATATTTTCGAGACTTCTGTGGGAAAATCTGATTAAGAATAGCGTTGTCCAAGGCTGGAGAGAACAAACAATCCACCGACGGAATGGAGTAATTGTCAAGAATATCACTTACTTGATCGTAAGATAACTTCCGACGGAAGTTTTTTTGCAAAAATGCGGCAAAACCCGCTTTCGGTTCCCAAGAAGGGTGTTGCGACTCTGGATCATAGAGGTCTCCGCCATTTGGGGGAACATTGGTCCCGTTACTCTGATTTCCAGTGTAGTTGGTAGGCTCATTAGCCTCACAGTGGGGTTCAAAAACCCCAGTTGGTGGCTCATTAGCCCGAGTTGGTGGCCCATTAGCCCGAGTTGGTGGCTCATTAGCCCGCGTTGGTGGCCTAAAGGCCGTAATAGAGCCCTCGTAGTTGGACATCAGGTCCTCATCTGAGTATGCCAGCACAGAAAGTGCGTCTGATTCCACGCTCACCTTTGGCGGGAAAGCCATGAAGCTTTGTTGCCAGCAATTTTCGATCGATGAGACGCGTGCGTTCGTGGACCTTAAGTCCGCTTGAACCTGTTGTAAGGTCTTCAAAATGGTTGGCAGATAGGCCTGATCGTCACCAGAAGTCCTTGGGCGTTTAGGAGGGCTCGGCGAATGTAAACGCTCTGTTTGGCGGACATGTTCTGGTCTCGAACGAGACCTCGATCGTGAACGATGTCGTTTCGACTTTTTCATGGCGGAAATCGAACGTACACTCCTGAAAGAAAAGGAACTACTTACCCGAAAGAAAGCCGACTCGAAAACGAGTCGAAATTGACCGTGGAAGGGCCTAAAAGAGCAAAATAAGCGGTCACAAAACTCACTTACCTTTCGTGTGTTCGTAGCAAAGCAGGAAAGATGGAGTGTCACGTGTCAGCGGCGCGATGTAGGGCCGCAGGGAGTTGTGGTACTACGTCATGCCTGGCTTTTTTTTTGTTATCCTGGGGGTATAGTCTCTTTATTTTTCTCTTTAGATGCGTTAAAGAGTGGTTCGTAGCACAATAAGTGGGATTCTACCTGTTGTTTTCTCATATATTTCGAACGGAGTTTGTGTAATATAATCTTTTATGGTTGGTAATAAAGCTGGGAATCAAAGTTCACAAGCTGCATCTCGGTTAGCTTAACTCGGGCAACTAATAAAGAAGTGTTTGTGCATAATAGAGAAGAGTACGTAAGCTGGGTTTTGACTGGAATACGAAAATCAATATCAGAATAGTAAGTCCTTTGGACCGTTCTTCCACAATCCTCCATAAAAAACAAACAAACAAACAAACAAACAAACTCAATCCCCTCCCACGTCCAGCGTAATTCCGTAATCAAACGTCATAAATGTCATCCAGTTACGTTTATTCCTGTCCAAGCCTTATGCAACCTATATAAGCAGGGGTTCTGTCCGAGGTAGCCTCAAGTGATGCACCTCAACTTAGGGGAGTCCCACTAGGGACTCGTGTAGATATTCGTTACTTGGCCTTTTCACCTGTTCAACAATCAATTCCTTGAGCCTCTCCACGTATTCCACACTGCTGGGGTTGTTTTTAACGAACTCAGGTGTCAAAAATGCCTAAAATAAAACATACTGCTTTAAGTAATGAAAAGCCCCTACAGTAGGATACGGTGTAGGAATACGCAATGAAATCAGGGATTCTTGTTAAATTAAGCTGTTCTTCAGAATAACGGAAATTTTCTAGTGACTATTTAGGAAGTACCAAAATGGGAACTCCAAACCTCGCCCCCCCGCCCTACCCCACTCCATTCCTCTTCCTTTGAATTGCATAACACACCTCCCACCCATTCCTCCCCCATAAACAACTCTCCAAGCGCCTACCTACAGTGACAACGCCCCCACCCCGGTCACAATCCCTCCCCCCCCCCCCAAGAAATTATTTACCTTTTCATAGAACTGAACATAGCCTTTCCCAAATGATACCCGAGGGAGGTTCCCAGTCCCCCACCTCCAGATTTCCCTCCACTTTTCAAGGCTCCACACACGGCTTCCCCTCACCGAGGTCTCCTCAGAGGAGAATCCCCAACCGTTCTATGGCCCCCTCTTTCATCGCACTTCTTACGGCTTTTCCTCATTGAATTCCCCCCCCCCCCCCCCCCCCCAAGGTTTCCAAACTCAGCCCTCGGATCTCCCCTAATTCCTGATCCCAAGGAGAGCAACTTTGTTGATAATACACTCATAGCAACTCTCCTCTCTACCTCCAACTAGGGGAGGTTTCCTACCTTTTCATAGTTACTGACTCCTCCCATGACAGCAGCGTCAATGATTCCTCCAAGCTTCATGCTGAGAGGATTGATGTTCAGGTTGGGGTCCACATGATACCGAGCAATCAGAGCTCGGATCTGTTTGTTAGTGGAGTCCATGGTCTCCAAGGCGTTCTGAACAGGACTCAGCTCCTCCTGAAAAGTTGCAAAAAAAAAAGGTGCTTAGCGATCTCAAAGTTTACGGGTAACAAACTTTCTCAAATCATTGTGTCAAATGTTCAAGTTGCGAGAAATTAGAATTTCATTAACAGACGTACACGAGAGAATAGTTCTAAATAGGCCCTTTGTAGGTGATCACTCACGTGGTACAAAAATGCCATGCTAGGGGGCAAGCAACACACCGGAACAAGACAAACAAAGAGCTTACATCATTGAAAATGGTAATTTTCTTTGTTTATCTTGTCCCAGTGTGTTGCTTGCCGTCCAGAATTGGCGTTTTTGTATCACGAGACTGACCACCTGCAAAGGGCCCATTGGCTGTCCCCTTCTGGACAGTCAAGCAGGCGCAAGAAAAGTCTGAAACAAAAAGCGAACGAGCTGAGGAATTTTTTCTCCTCCTGTCAGAGTGTACGCGTTGTTGATAACTCGCACTATCTTGATTATCTAGAAAAGGACTGCAAGTAGTTTAATGACAAAACAAGAGTCAACACTCGTGCCGAAACCCGAAATAATGTGGCGCTTCTGCTTGCAAAACGGCGGCGAATCTAAACGTTTCTGGGAAGTGAATGCGTGCACCACCTCGTCCATGCAAAAAAGGTACGCGTAACTACGGAGAAAAAACAGCTCCAGAGAAAACCTGGATTCGTGGCCGTACCCGGCACGAGTAATCATCACAGAAAACAAACAAACCGTGTCAATTGCAGTGGCCTCGAACCAGCATAAGATGCCAGGAAAAGTGAATCTGGTGTAAATAGTTGTTCTTTCCAGCCAAAGCGTCTGTAAGAAATGCAAAGACCATACATGAGCAAACGAAGTTTCGTCACAGCTATGAAATACACTTCCCACAGAGAACGAGAAAATAAATATGCCAGAGCGCTATTCAGTGATCACAAGGAATTGAACGACGTTACAAAAATGCCTGTAGTTTACTCGATCGCTGAATCGCGGAAACGAAGCTTTTACTCAGTAGCTCCAAAACACCTAAAGTCAGATATAATCACTTTGTCACCGATCAAAAAGATCTTCTGATCGAACTGTTAGAAGAAACCTTTCCGTTGAAGGAATCGTCAGGGAAGATGGTTAAATAGCGCCTGCAAATGCCTTAGTTTTCAAGGAATTACCGTCCAAAACATCCCAAACTCGGTTCAAGGCGCGTTGAATAAAGAAAGAAGACTGGGCACCCAAGCTTGAGCCCGTAAGGAAGACAATAAAGTAAGCGGTATATATCGCCACGTTGGGAGTTGGGAAGTTGGGTAATATTTCCATTTGTTATGTGAAATCCTAATTACTTCAACTCACCGAGAACTCATTGTCTTTATTCACTTGTCCTTTATGCACTCCTCTGGAATACTGGAATTTGTTCACGTTGTTTACTTCGTAGAATCTAAGACAGAAGAGCGGTTATAGTTAGTAGTACATCGTCAGTACGGCGAGTGAGAAAGGGCATAAGATCGACAACTTTACTTGGTTATCTGTTCAAGAACACTCTTCCCCTGAAACTTTCTCCTCGAGACGGGGACTGGTTCCACTTTGTTGATTTGAAGAACTTTAAATGCGTTAAGGAAGAAGTGAGCACCACACTAAAACGCTATTATCTTTATTGAACTCAGCGGTTCCGAGGTTGACATAAAGTTAGTTGAAACGTTTTCAATAGATAAATTTATTACAAAAAGGCGTTTTAGGGGATGGGGGATAGCAACAACAACAGTAGCAACAACAACAACAATAATAATAATAATAATAATAATAATAATAATAATAATAATAATAACAACAACAACAACAACAATAACAGTAATAATAATAATTTAAAAAAATCCTAATTACTTACTATAATACTAATAATATAATAATAATAATAATAATAATAATAATAATAATAATAATAATAATAATAATAATCGTGGGATTACTTTGGGGGACGCAATTAGCGAAAATGCCGAAACATGTAAGCTGTTGTTTGCCATAATAGCAAAAGCTCTTCGCCGCTACCGTATTGTTTTATCTCAGCTTCCACGAAAACAATCCCACAATCCCTGGCGTGGCACTCTCGATCCCAGAGTTTTTTAAAGTAAGCTGTTGCTCATTAAAGCACCCCAGGAGATTCTCACGTGTACGACACGCAAACGTATTCACGCGCTCTCCACGATCGCGGAGAGATCCTTGTGGTGCGCAGGATGGCTACATAGCCACTAGGGTTGATTTACAGTCTGTATACAAGGATACACTGTTGGCCCGAATGTTTGATTTCATTTGTAATGACGTCCTTCATCTTGAGAATCTGTTAGGACCAAAAATGGAAGAAGTTGAACGACAGTTTTATGAAAGGACCGGTCTAATCACGCTTCAGTCACAAACCTTTCGACGTTAAATTATGCTTTACAATTTACTTCATAGGGTAGATCGGGAATCTGCCACCTGCTTTCAGTGCATCTATGATCTAATCCTAGTCTTCAATCAATGAATACAAACACGTGGGTTGAGTCCCTCTAGTTGCTTCGTCCCCGATGATACGCAAGACTAGCACCTTAGCATCCCCACCCAATGAACCAATTACGTGGCCTGAAGCAATTGGTTGATAACAGTTCGCTTATAGCGCACTTTGGAATACACTGGGATCGAGTGTCGCGTGAGGGATTGTGGGATTGTTTCTTCGCAATACGTGTCTCCCCAAACAATCCCACAATCGCTTGCGCGGCCACTCCCTCCCAGTCTTTTCCAAAGTGAGGTATTGTGGGTGGCAAAAACGAGAGACTGTGAAATACTAACCAATCCGAAAATAACGAACGTCGTATGACTATTTGTAACACAAATTACAAAGGTCAAATATTCTTTATTTCCATATTGATTCCTTACCTGAGCACTTGGGTATTGGCTTTGAAGACGTACAACAAAGTCGCCAATTTTCTCGTATTCCTTGCCACGATAAACAAAAACTTTGTTCTGAGAGTGAAAACATAATGACATGTTACTGAACCCCGTAAAGCTGAGTAACAATATATTAAAACGTGATTTTTCAGAGTTGGTTCATTGGTTGCCTGTTAAATTTAGAATTATTTTTAAGTTCAATTTAACAATTTTTAAAGCTCTTCATGGTCTTGCACCAGCCTATCTTAGCAACCTTTTATCTTTTAAACACTCTAATTTTAATTTAAGATCAAATAATAATAATATTCTTGCCTGGCCCGCAGTAAAATCGGCCAAGACCAGTGGAGATAGAGCCTTCTCGGTTGCTGCTCCAGTTTTATGGAACGCCTTGCCGCCAAGCCTTAGGGCTATGGATAATATTATCATATTTAAGAGAGAGCTCAAAACATCTTTTTAGGCAAGCGTATTTTATTAAAGTTTAGATTTTATATTTCTATGTGATGTGATTTTTATTTCTGTAATTATGATATAATTAGCACTCTAGATATAGTTTTACATTTTTAGCATAGTTAATTTAATTTTTAATGATTTTTATCAATTGTAAAGCGCATTAGATCATATATTTTTAATGAATTTTGCGCTATATAAGTAACAAGTTTATTCATTATTATTATATTATAAAATTTTAAAAGATTCGTCCCTTCTGCTCCTGATGTTTTACAGTTAAATAAGTCCTGGGGCTTTAAACACAATCACACGAGCAGTATGGTGGCCTATGGGTGCCATAGCAAAATCGACAATTGTTTTTCGATTTTTATTCTTCTTTTTGTACATATTTCATTGTTTTTATTGATCTTATTTGCTGATTTTTGTATTTTAAGGGAGGGTTTTATTTTTATATAGTTTGTATCACAAGTTAAATTTCATTCATTCCGAGAACGTTTTGTTTTGTCTCCGTTTTATATGTGATGAGTTTTATTTTGACACAATGAACTAAACTTAGCTGTAACTAAACTGAAATTAAACTGAAACTCATGGCCTAAGAGTGCCATAGCCCACAATGCATTGGTTATCCAACATGGCGGAGCGCGTAAGAAACCCGGAGTGGGAAAACGATGAGGCTCTCAGAAGTAATCTTGAGAAATATGTCCGCCAGAACCTGCGGCGAAATGAAATTTTAGATTTTGTTAAGTTAGATTATCCAATGTATGCATGGAGTTTGAGAAGCCTTGCCCGCAGGCTACAGTTTTTCGACATCAAGTACACCGATTATGAAGTTGATGTAGAAGAAGTAAGAAGGGCTGTCCAGAAAGAGTT
>JAEMWC010000052.1:350000-417500 GCA_016490735.1 Pachyseris speciosa | reverse complement strand
AACAGTATCTGCGAAATTCCAAAGTATTACCAAAATCTCGCTGAGCTGGATGAAATCAAATGTCTCTTCTTCATACTGTCTGGCGAGGTCCTTGCAAAGTTTAATGGCGTACTCCCAGCACTGAGGAGAAGATGGAAATTAGCAAAAGCTGGAACTGACTGAGCAACAAAGCTTAAAGTGCATATCACCCCAAAATATTTTTTCGCTACATTGAACCTTTGCACCGCTTCGAAACGCGTTTCACCTTTCCTTTCTCTTTTTTACCAATTGCTAACTTTTTATAGTATTTCAAAGTTGCGAAAAATTGAGCATCGTTGTTTCACGACCGAGTCAGAAGGGGAGTGGGTCTATTCCCGCGTTGACGTCACAAACTGATTTGCATGCATGTTTACAAAGACTTGATGCGATGCAAATCAGTTTGTGACGTCAACCCGGGAATAGACCCACTCCCCTTCTGACTCGGTCGTGAAACAACGATGCTCAATTTTTCGCAACTTTGAAATACTATAAAAAGTTAGCAATTGGTAAAAAAGAGAAAGGAAAGGTGAAACGCGTTTCGAAGCGGTGCAAAGGTTCAATGTAGCGAAAAAATATTTTGGGGTGATAT
Organism: Pachyseris speciosa; assembly: GCA_016490735.1. Taxonomy (NCBI): domain Eukaryota; kingdom Metazoa; phylum Cnidaria; class Anthozoa; order Scleractinia; family Pachyseridae; genus Pachyseris; species Pachyseris speciosa. The sequence continues at coordinate 416,893 of JAEMWC010000052.1, read as the reverse complement.
GCACTTTAACAGCTTTAGTCTAGAGTAAAAACCCGGCCACACTAATGCGTTTTCAAAAGTATTCGTTTTCAGTGCTATCGCAGTTACGCATCCGCGACCACACTATACCGTTTTCGTAGCGTTTTCAACTGTCCACACTAAAATGATCGCAAACGCTGAATGACATGGTGTGACGTAGGTTAAACCATATTTGCATGCTCGAAAGAGACTCGACTGCGATATTTTCGGCATTTCCCACTCCAGACCGAATCCAGAAATCTTTTTCGATTTGGTGTTCATGCTCATATTCTAGATGTTGAAAAACCCAATGCCTGAACAGCAGATGTTATTCGTATATGAGAAAACAACATAAGGTTGAATAGAGCAAGGTTTAACTCCAAACAAGCTAACAACATCGTGAAAAGAATGTTTTCATCCACCATGATAGATTTAGAAAGGACGCGAAGCCTGAGTACAACTCACGTGGTGCGGATGACGTAAGCGTTTTCACTTCGATGCGTTTTCGACTGTCCACACTGAAACGATCAGCCTCGTTCCCAGGGTCTCTCCTCTTCCCGTTTCCTAGATCCACTTTCGAGAGCGTTTTCAAATCGATGCGTTTTCGAAGACAACGCTTAGCGTTTTAGTGTGGACGGAAGGCCTAAACTAATCGAAATGTATGCGAAAACGCGTTAGTGTGGACGGGGCCTGACTGTAATAAAGAAACTTTCAACGCATACGATTTGAACTGAGGGACAATTCACACTGTCGCAAATTCTTCGTAACATTACAAAACAATATTTTCACATTCTTACAGGAAATTAGCTTCATTTTTGAGGCGAAGAGAAGGGTAGAACGTCAGGAGAATGGTAGTCGTGCTTTCAGCACAAGATTCTAGTTTTAAAAAGTGTCAACCGTGAACCTTACGAAGAAACTTTGCCTGTTATAAGACAGAGATCAAACGTTAGCAGGTTTATATTTTCCTTTTCCTGTACAACGCGAAGATTTTTTCTCAATTGTCATCTTCAAGGGAACTGAATGTACATTCAGGAAATTTGTTCGGATTACCTTTCCTTTGTCAAAGTAATCGATGATGTCCTTTAAAAGCATCTCTTTCAGTTGCCGTTGAGTATTGGCGTGATACTTTCCTTGGCTTGTGAAATATACACGGTCATCGGTCCACTTCAACAACAAGACAGCAACAAAAAGACAATATTAAAAGACAAACAATCCACGTGAATTAATCAGAGCATTTTGTCAGTCTTTCCTGACAATTCTTATAGTTTATTTATTCGCCATGATGGAAAATCAAATCAGGAAAAAATTCCGCCATTAACCCTCAGTAGGCTTTTATAGCAGAAGGTGTTGGTTAAGGAGGGCATTCCTTGCCAGCGGCTTAAAAACATATCTCGTTAACGCGATCCTCTGAAGTGCAAGAGACGTTAAGCTAATAGCCTCCCCAGCAAAACCTTACCAGTCTTTCCCCAACCCAGAAACAATGAAGAGACTCGCACGAGTGAGGGATCGAATAGGTAGACAAGGAAATGTTCTTAATGACAGTAGTGGCCGTGCTCTGAAGTAAAAGTTGGTTCACGCAGATTTAACTAGTGGTATTTCGCGGCTACGAAAACAAGGAAATATGCGATACTTCTTACAATCGTCTACCCATACGATCCCACATGCCCTCACTTGTTGTAGTCACCTCATAATTTCACAATTAAGGAGGAAATTTTTAGACCCTGGAATTTCAACCCACGACCCTTTGTTCAGCTGTCCGATGCTTTGAGCAACTGAGCTATAACTACTCTTCTGTTATGGTTGCTTAGAGGGTCTAGATTCTCGGATGTTTATGTCCTCTTGGGCTCCAAACTTGAAAGAAACGGACCGAATAGGAAATCTCATCTTAACGGTACCCTTATCATCACTCATAAAATCATTTTTCCATTCTCTCACCTGTAGGTCATCGGCTCTTCTCAGAAGCGTGAAGGCAGCTTCTGTGTAATTCTCAACACTGAGGTGAAGATCGCACAACTTGTACACGTAACTGACGAAAGACAAATATAGTATGTTATGGGGTGAATTAACCCTCAACTATGTAAGTTCCAAAGGCCAGGTGCGCTATCCCACACAAAGGAAAGAAATTTAGGATCGGGTGCCAGGACCTGTTACCCTGGAAACTGACTGCCTATTCAAGTGCCTACGTGAAGCGAGGACCAATCGATGAACAAGGAACGCATCTTGCACTAGTCTAAAAGAGTTGCAGAACAGTTCGTCCGTCATCCTGATGAGTGATTTTTCACGGAGGTCCAAAGTTCCTTTATCATTTGGGAGCCGAGGACGAGGAATAACAAGTCAAATAAAACAATCAATCAATCAATCAATCAATCAATCAAACCGGTTTGGTTTAATGAAGGTGACAGTTAAAGTCGTTATGACTGACAAACGTGTGGCCCACAAGTTTCGGATCGAATTGGAGTTTGGAAATATTTGTTTTGGGGGAGAACAGAAAATTGAGAACCCGGAGAGAAATCTCTCAGAGCAAGGACGAGAACCAACAACAAACTCAACCCACATGACGTTGAGTCCAGGAATCGAACGCATTCCACGCCTGGGAGGCGAGTGCTCACATCACTGCGCCATCCCTGCCGTCCATATGTGAAGTTGTGATTGTTCTCTGGCTGAGCGCTTATGTAGGAGAACTTGCAAGAGATGGAAATGTGGTTAGCTAGAATTCCGAATTTAACAGCTGCTATCGCCGCTCACGAAGCACTAGCTGAAAATCTCTTTGAACTCGAAACCACGACTATAAAACCCCTCTATAAAAAAAAAGACAACGTTTCCGTTCAAAGAAAGTTTAAGGTGCCTTTAGATTTTACTCATTAAAACTCTACTTTTCACTTCTACTGAGCTTGGCGATTGGTATCCGAAAAGCACGCACATTAGTTTCGTTCGCTCACTAATTATTGCGTGTGTTGCCTCGTTTGCAAGTTGTATTACATACAGAAGTTGCCATGTTGGATTTTTGAGTGACGTGAAAATTGCAGTGAATAGTGTCTCCAGAGTAAAGCTTGGATAGCATTAACAAACTTCGACAGTGCGTTATAAATAATGAACAACTTTAACTTACCGGTCATACATTTCTTCTTTCTTGATCTCATTATAAAAGTTCTATAATCGAAGAATAAAAAAAAAACATGCGCGGTCCGGAACTTCAGTAACCGCTCGAGCCAATCATAAGAGACGTAAATAACACAACGAGCCGATTAAAATTAAAGGATATAGATACAAAAGACGCCAAGCATGAGAAATTAAAAACCGGCGCGATTTTTCTAAACAATCAGATTGCTAATAAGCGGTTTCTTAAAACAAAACAAAAAAACATTAAATGCACTGTAATGCAAAGACCCACTCACCAGCACATTCACAGTACAACTCATTCGATTGTCAATGTTGTCATCACCGAGTACCACGGTCCGGTAGTCCAGCAGTCTCTCCATGAGCTTGGTGATCAGGCCCACGAATCTGCTGCCATCTTCTTTAAACTGTGGCGGTTGTTGACAGTTGTCGAACAGTTCCAACAAGCTGAAGTGGCCAAAAAAAAAAAAAGAAAACGACAGGACGGGTGGATGGGTTAGTTGGCTGGTTGGATGGTTGGTTTGTTTGTTGGTTGGGTGGGTGGGTGGGTGGGTTAGATGGTATGGCTGGTTGGTTGGGCGTCGTGGGTTGGTTGTTTGGATTGTTGGGTGGGTGTTCGATTCACAGACTGACCGACCGAATGCTTCCACTTACATCTTATAGAACAGTTCCTTGTACTGTGCGTCGCCTTTCCCACCCTCAACGAGCACGTCCAGTTTGCTGATAATCTCACTTTCAACCTGTTTGACAGAAACAAGAATGATACATTCACTTTCAAACCATGCGTTTTATTACAGCAAACTACATTCTTTGCCTAGATTCATTCAGCTTCAAAATGCTATAACAGCAAAGAGTCAGCATTCAACATACCCTATGCAAAAATGGCTGCCTTTAAATTAATTCGGTTTTGGTTTCAAAATTCTAAAGAATTTGTTATCCAAACGAGGTTAGTGAGGCTATTTTGAATACGAATAAAGAATAATTTCAAGGCAGCCATTTTTGCATAGGGTCTATAAATCTGACGAAATTTCCCCAAACGCTTGATTGCATAAGGTTTTATAAAGTTAATACTGAATGGGGTTCTCCAGGTAAGAAGTGCGTGAAACAGGCAAGGGAGGTTTGTAAACCACGCCATGGGGACTGCTGAGGACTTACCGACGCGAAATTCTCGTTGATGGCGTACTCGCACTGGATCATGTCAAAGAAAATAGGAATTGTCGCTCGACGAAGTTCTGTAAGAGGAAAATAACTGTGAAACAACATAACTATCGAGGAAGTCAATAACGACAATTGCTTTCCAGGCAAAAAGGATAAGTAATTTACTCCGAATCAAACATATTTTCCCCACCCTCTCCCCAACCGATTGCTGAACTGGCTTCAGCCTTCTATTCCATATCATTTGTATCAGGAGAACCAAACAAGAGCCGTCTCAGTGGTAGAGCATCCGAACTAGTAAGTGCAAGGTCAAAGGGGGAACTCGGGTTCTTTTACCTGAGTTTGAGCGTGACAGTATCGACTAAATTACATCTTTTATTCATTCACCACGCTAGAAATTTACCACCTCACTCGCATCACAAACAAAACCCATGTACTCAAGTGGCGGTAGCAATATGAGTGACAGAGGTACCACTGCTTTGTACCATCTTACCGCTGTGCGGAATCAAAGTCATCTCCAAAAATGGTCCCACCAAGTCAGGAATGAAATTGGATTTGTGATCACCTGTAAGAAAGAGTACACAAGTCACAACCACGGAGGAAATACTTTTACCATAGCGTGACGGTTTCTGGGGAAGCGAACGAGCAGTTTTCTCCGATCCTGTGGTAATGTCTTCGTCTTGATCATCATACAAAATATACATTCTTCGCGTTTAAAATGGCTCAACAAATACGGAAATTTACACTGGTAATATGAAGCGGGGCCGCTATTTCCGAACTTGTTGTTACTTATAAAGAATACAGCTGAAAACGTTGGTCATCATTCATGGTGGTAGGAACCATAATGAAATTAAAGGTGCATTTCTTTGGAACTTACATTACATTACATTACTGCTGCCGTGGGCCGAGCCCACATAGCGCCAACAAAACCGATCGCCACTCCTTGCGGTCCTGCGCTAACACTGTTGCCTCTTCGAAGGAAAGTTTAGAATCTTGCAGGTCTCTCGATACTGTATCTTTCCAGCGCATGCGCTGTCTGCCTGGGCGACGGCGCCCTCGTGGTTCCCAGTGGAGCAAGCGGCGGGGCAAGCGAGTTTGGTGCATACGGATGACATGTCCGAGCCATGTAAGACGTTTGTGTCGTGAGATGTTAATGAGCGGTACTTGGCTGGTTCTCTCGAAGATCACTTCATTTGGCACATGGTCTTGTCAGGAACTTTGGAACTATTCTGGATTAATATAAATCTACTTGCGTTCTGTCACGAATGCCGTTCTCTGATTGGCTACGCTACTCGCTATCTTCTCTGTTGTAGATAGTGAGTAACGGTTATCAACAAAATGGCGGCCACTTCTTCGCGTTTTCGAAGTGTCTGCGAGGAGGATTTAGATAATTTACTTGTTTAGCTTTGAACGACTAGTAGATTTATAATAAAGCAATTAGATTATTCGCTCTCGATTTCTATGCGTAATAGCGGATGATGGCGCAGCCCGAATCAGCTATAACGCAATAGAAATTGTTAAATAGGTATACTCGGAATAGAATGAACGGAATAATAGGGGACTTTAGATTTGAGTATGAGTACGAGATCGATAACGAGTACGACTTTCAAATTTCAAACCCGTCGCCTCCACAGATCCCTTACTCTGCCCTACTACTTAATAACAGAAAAGGTGATTTTAGAAACAGGATTTACGTACGGAGTGATTATGTAAGGCGCGCGAACTAGATTTAAAAAGTCGTACTCGTCCTAAATCTCGTACTCGTTGTCAAATCTAAAGCTCCCTAGTATCCCGTTCACTCTGCCCAATGAACAGAATATGAATAATGAAGAAGCGTTCTCAAGTCGAATTACTCAGAAAAAGAATTTTCTAAGCCCCCAAAGGAAGTCGAACCCATGACGGTAATCTGGAAGGTCATGGGTTCGACTCCCGTTGGCTAGTTGGCTAGTTGGCTAGTTGGCTCAGCTAGGAGGGTGACCCTACCATCGAAAGAGGGTGACCCGGCTAGGAGGATCACCCTTCTAGCCGAGCCAACTTTTTGTTTCTCATGTAAACGGTTCGCCAAGTTTTGTAAGGAAATGTATGAAAAGTTGGCTCGCCCAGGGTAGCTCGGGTATGCGTTTCTTTGTTAAATCTTTTGGCGGGAAATCGTGCGCGGCCCGCCAAGCCCGTAACGTGTCACCGGAAGTCAGGTTTAGACGCTCCGTCCAGGCTATTCTGCGCGCAGATCTTAGGTTAATTTCACCAAGAATGTTCCGTTTCTAGACTATTCCACTTCATTTCAACCTGAATTGGAATAAGTAGAACCGTCCTAAAACAATGAGCGGTTTCCAATTGAGCATCGATAGTAATTCGTGTTCGCTTTGGTTTTGCATTGATTCGATCTGTGATTGGCCAGCAAAACTCACGCCACTTTTACAGCCAATGAGAAGCGCAACCATTTTCCCGCGCTTTGCATCGGCTGCATGTAATTCTTTCGTATTCTGATTGGTTCATTGTTCTGTTTACATCTGTTGTGATTGGCCAGAGCAATTACTTTGGTTTTGGTTTTACCATTGAAAACCGCTCTATGACGGACAATATCAATATTTCAATCTCCCCTCTTGTTCTCTATATATCGTGTGGTAATAGACCTTTTTAGCTTGTAGATTTTGTTTTCCCATTGTAGACCACGTGATGTTACCCTAGAGAATTGTTTCTTCGAAATTTCGCCTTATTCACGTGCATATGTACGCATAATTCATGAAAAGACAAAAGGCAAATCCCCTTGGGAAGATCACATCGTCTACTTTGAGAAAAAAAATCTACAAGCTAAAAAGGTCTATTCAGCGGTTTTTAATTGAGCATCGAAAGTAAATTACGTTTGCTTTGGTTATGCATTGCTTCGCTCTGTAATTAGCCAGCAAACACTCGCAAAAATTCGTGCCACCTTCTCAATCAATGAGAATCAAAACCAAAATCAATCGGGACTTGAACGCGTGCATTTTCCCGCGCTTTGCACCGGCCATATGTCATTAATTGCTTCGAATTCTGATTGGCTTATTACGCTGTTTTGGTCTGTTGTGATTGACTGGAGTAATTGCTTTGGTTTTGGTTTTACGACACTCAATTGAAAACTGCTCTAATAAGAACCGAAACACACCAATCACAGCCAACCGCCTCGATACCAATGATAACGCAACGTGTGTAACTTGTCGACGTCACCGCTTGGTGTAGACTAACAGTAAGCAGTTGAAACGTTGCCATCTCATATCTCAATGCAAGTGGCAGACAAACGATAATACACTTGATGAAGAACACAGCTTTACCTCGGTTCACTTTCATAAAAAGTGGCTCTGCCGACAACATACACGCACAAATTACCCCGCAAAATAACGTACTGAAAGCTCATCGTGCACTCTTAGGTTTTAAACTCGTGACTCGCAATCATTAACTGTTAGGGTTATGTTTACGGTTAGGGTTACGGTCAGAATTAGGTCTCCGGTTAGTAATATGTATTTGGGGTTCGTTCAAGGCTATTGTCCTCTGTGTACCATGGAAGGACGACAAACTCTAAGATGAAAAAGGCATTTGCGTTATGTCACAGAAACTCACCTAACAAATGCCACATCTGGCTGATTTTCAGTCCAATGATCATGCGCATGTCTGCGTACCTAAATAAAGACAATTATTTCAAATAAATTCCTGAGGTGAGGAAGTAACATTACCTTGCTATAAACTGAAGCCGTTTCTTGTGTCTCGAAAACACGCTATGTTTTAGCCGTCGCAGCATGCGTCTGACTCGAGAAGTGAGAAGCAACCTCGTCCCAAGGATTATGCGCGAGGTGCAGAAAGACGGAGATTTAACGTTGATTATCCAGGGGACGAAGTTGAGTGAAAGCGGTGGGGGTGGCAATCAGGTGCTCACAAACAGAGGGGAGGGAAAGAGGGATAGGTTATTTTTCATGGCTCAGGGATGCAGATTACAAGCGCCACTTACTTTTCCAAGATTTTGTCTTGTTTTGCGGTGCTGAAGTTTTCCAGCTGTAAAGATTCTTGGGTCACGAAGGCCACGGCCAAGTTAAAAAAATTGCTCCACAGCTAATATGAAGATAAATTAAATATATGAGAGAAATTGAGAGAAATTCTCTTTACAAGAAGTCAGCTTCAAGGTTGTCATTAAGGGCCGGGGTCCGGGGATTTTTCCTGGGTATTTTGAGTTCTACCCCTGGCTACTCTGGTAGAAAAGCAGTATATGGTGTACAACACAACTGTTGGAATCACCGGCTACTTTTTGCATATTCCCACCTACTTAATAATTTACTGCACCTTAAAACCATTCTTGCGCTAAGACCCAACCAATTTTATACTTAAAAGTGTATTGGTTGAGCGCTTTGGTGCTAAATTACACACCTGTGATCGGTTCTTGAGCGAGGCAATCACAATCAATGTAGATCAGCAGAAAAAAACACAGAAAAACGAGCCACAAATGGAACCTTATTTATATAGGGTCATTTCCCAAATACCTTTCCAAGCTCTGACTCTCCTCAGAACTGTTGCAAACTCATCTGCGCACGACACAAAGTTGGGTCAACAAATTAGCTCTCAAAAAATGTGCTTCGTCGTTCAAACAAAATCAGTAATCATTTTGTCGACTTAAACACACTAATGACGAAAACTCTGACCTGTTTCTCAAATGAAGGGCCAGCTCCAAAGTGCTCGTGCATCGCCTCCGAAAAGTACTGGATGGCATTCAAGATCACACTGCAATGCAACAAATTAGCCACTCTGTTAACATCACTGGACGTTGGCCAGTCAGTATCCTTGTGCTACCAATAAAGCAACAGCTCATGTTAACGACAGGGTCTGGCCTGTCACCCTCTCTCACAAACAAGTGTGTCGATAAAATCACGAAGTGTTATTATTCAAATGTCGCGTAATTTGGATCTGACCCCAAACATGAGTTTGCAACACCAAAAGTTGAAGTTTTCATTGTGCATTGAAACTATTTGCGGTTGTCTAAGGCCACGGATGACAAGGAGGATATTGATTGCAGCTTGAAAGAGTTGAAGTTTCATCGTTGTGTCAAGGAAAAATCGCCTTAAAGAAATAATTTGAAATTTACCTCTTGGTCTTACAAGGGCCATTCATGTAATAGAGCAAGTTCTTCCTCACAATTTGAACAAACTTGTAACAAGAATTGCCGTGTACTTTCTTGTGGTTATGTTTTATTATGCTGTACAAGGAATGTTAATCATTTCAGTCAGTGGATGAGACCACTTAAATCAAAGCTCTTGAGAAGTATTCTCATTTAGTGATATTTCTTGAGCGGGAAAAGGTGAGGGCTGAAATCGCATGCACGGTCATTAAATACCCCATTTTACAGTTGTGTTCAGTGACCTGGTCTTTGAGTGGAAGCGAGGCTGGAGGTGACCTTGTTTTGATACAAACCTCTCTGTCTTTCTCGTGCAACTGTGGAAAAGTTACCTTAAGAACAACATGATTTACACGAGAAAAGCCGTGAAGTCTGTGTCAAGACAATGCTAGCACCAGCCTCGTTTCCATTCTTAGGCCAGGTCACTGAGTATGCAATTGTAAAACGGGCTATTGAAAGTACTTAACGTTTCCTTAACTGAGTATACGATTTGAAATTGTCTTCATTTAGCATCTTGATGAGTGAAAATTACGATACAAAATAGGAATTCACAACGAGGACATCGCCTTACTTGTTCTGCACCATGGTCATCACCATCCAATCCTTGGGAAAGATATTACTTCTGACAAAGTCACAGAACAACATGAAAAGCTCTATGAGGAAATCCTGCAAAACAAACAATGTGCAGTTTATGAACAATAAAACCCCAGTAGTACGAAATATGGGGCCACTAACACCTATCAACCTAGATCGACCTCAACATAATCGATCTCGGATCCGACCAATCCATCATCTTTGTATGGTATATCCCCTTCCCCAAAGTAATTAATTAACATTATGCATGACATAAATCCCCTACTCTACTTGGATAAGCGGTATCGAATGTGCTCCGTGTGGTGATAATTTTGTCAGCGCTAAATAATCAAATCTGAGGACCGCAAGCGTCTTAACTCACCAGCAAATCTTGGTCTGTTGGAAAGTGTGCCACATATTTCTGGTAATGTTTCTCATCCATCAACTGTAGCATGGCGATCAAACATGCCGCGTAGTTGCCCTTGTGTAACGGAAAGCCATGAAATCATTAGAACAACAGAAAGCTTTGGAACTACATTCTACTTTACGCGACTAAAACTAGTTACCAAAAGTACATAATAAACCGTTTGCTCAAGGCATAAAACTTCGACTAATGTGGCACTTTTTTTCTCAGTTTAAAAGAGTAGCTTTGGTTTTGTTTAATGAGCTATATGACTGGTTAAAGATCGCTCCAATTTTATTTTCACGCGTTTTCCTGCGCTTGAGGCAAGACTGAAGCGTCCGACCTCACCTTTCTGGTTCCTTTGTAACTAAACGACTTGCTGCAATGGAGGAAAGTGATCCCACAATTACAGTTTGTACCATTATTATCAGTAAAGAGGAAGCAGTGTTTCTTACCACAACAGCCAGTGATCGGTCCATTGTGATGACAGCTTTGACCACAACACGCAGCAGAGATGTGGCTATCAGCAGTACGTCATCATGGGTTTCACCCTACCACAAACGAATGATGTAATTATATTCCATACATTGCGAGCCTGTAACCCAGTGATACGCGTAACAATAGTGATCAACGCGTTTGCTGCTCGACAAATATTAAACGCCATTTTAAATTGTTGTAACTGTTAAAATGTTTTATTCTCCTGACTTAGCACCACATTTCTCACTCGTAGCAAACATTATTATCAACTTCCGCCCTACAAGACAAACGGCATCATCGTTATAATTATTTTAACTAGTACTTATATTCTCATTTTCCTGATATCAGGTATATTTATATATATATTCAATCAAAATCATCTTTTAATGTAAAGTTAATTCGTAAGCTGCAATGATTTAGCTTAATAAAACTACCTACCTATCTATATCTTAGGCTTTCATCAAGTAATACAATACAATACAATACTTTATTTATGCACGTAACACCAAGGAGCTCCTAAGTGCTCGTTAAAACGTGTACGTGTGTATACTTATGTAAAATAATAAATTTGTACAAAATGTAAAAGGATAAAATTAATCAGTTAATTAATAAACACTACCAAAATGCTAACTAGTAATTCATCTATATACAAAATTTAGGAACTTCTAAATTAAAAAGAATAACATGACATTGCAAGGAGAAATTAAATCGCCGGTCACTACAGGGGCTTGAAAGGTTCAACTCACCACATCATTCCTTGTCAGTGTGATCAAGATATCGTTCAGGATGTCAATGCAGATCTTCATTTCTTCAGATTTGGTCATCTCGTTTTTGAGTTGCTCCACAACCATGGGGAGCAGAACACACCTAGATTCTGCGAAAAAGAAGGAGTCAAACTCGAATTTTGGTTCGTCGCATTTCTACAAAAGGCTTCACATTGTCTCAAACATATGCCACAAAGTTTTGTTCCCAACTTTCGCACAGCAGCTGTGCGAAACCAATGAGAGCGATCTAAACAAAAGCTTTCATAAATAAGGACCGTTACGATTGCTCCGACATGATAATGAGATGCACGCTGTGTATTCGGGCCGAACGCAGAACTAGGGGCCTAAAACAATAAGGACGACAAAGCCACAGCAACGCCACGTACGAGCATGAATTCGGGTTCTTTCAACTTGCTCGCCACTACCGTATTCAGTTTCGCTTAACCTGTGCAACGTGGTCGAACTTCCAGAAGCTAAATTAGTAATAACGCCTCTAAACTAAAGATACCGAATGCAAAATTCAACATCATTTGCTCACGTTCTCAAAACTATACAACCTTTTCACGTTGTATTTTCGCAGAAGGCAAACAAATGTACCATAATACATAACGCACGTACAGAGCGATTGTTGCTGCTCATCAAACCTATTGTTTTCTGGCAGTATCCTTGCCACGCCGTCGTTGCTGCTGTATGAAACGTTGGGAGCGTCAACCGCAACTGATATCTTACAGCAGTGCAACAGTACAGAACTTGAGTGAAGGAGGATATTAAACAAATAATGATAAAAAAAATAATAATAATAAACAAAATGTCGAGTGGCGAGCAATCTGCACCTTGGTCTTCAAACAGCGTGGTTTTCACCATGTTGTGGATGCAGTCCATTTTCTGCGAAGTTAAACGCTTCTCCGGAATGTTTTCGACAAATTGCCTCGCAAAGTAACTAAACAAAAAAAACAACAACAGAATGACATTAAAACAAAACGGGGAATCACCACTGACAAGCTGACGGGCGAAACATGAGTACAAACCTGAGTTCTTTGATGTCAAACACCTGCATCAAGTCAACAAAGGTTGCTGGGAAGTATTTCAATGCGGCTCCCTGAAAAAATGAGAACGTAAATCACCTCACCACTAACGCGGTTCCAGAGACTGGTTCTCTATTTCAACTTGTGTTTAGCACAGCTGGGACAACAACTGATCATTGTAACTCTGTAAGCCACATATATCACAGTTCTGAATCTCCATATGTATTTGTTATAGCACGATTTCTTTTTAACATCAAGACCCATCATTTTAAGGTGATCAGTTCCAGCAATCTTATGACCTATTTCCGATCCAGCAAACCAAACCAATCCAAACCAAATCGCCTATGTTTAACGAGGGCGACACTTAACAGTCGTTCAACTGAAAAACCTGTGGCCCTCGAAATTCCGGTTCGAATTGGAATGTGGAAATGTTGGTAGCAGCAATATTCGGTCAAAAAGTTGATGCTGTCACTTTTGGACGAGAGGGGTTTTCTCTTCGCCCCACCCCACCCCCTGCACCCTCCCCCCACCCCCTGCACCCTCCCCCCACAGTTGTGCCTGAGAACATAGTCGCAATATGTACACCAAATTCAAATGAAAGACTGTGCAAGGCTACCTGAGTTAAAAGTGTCTCATTCTTAACATCTGCCATCAACTGAACGAGAGCCAGGAACAGTTTCCTCAGGTTGGCTTCAAATTCGGGTTGACCCTGGTCACCGACGGCCCTAAAGCACAATTGATGGAAAATAAATGAAAGTACTTGAGCCAAGTCTCTTGAACCCTTTGAAGAAGATTCACTCATTGGACAATCTCACAATTATTGGTACCTTTCAAAAAGAATTCTTGACTGGACAATGAACTTAAAAATGTATTCCATGGCCTGGAAGCAAAACAAAAAGTTGTTGAAAATCAACTCAAATCGACAGACTGACTGACCGTCTGACTGACTTACTAACTGACAATCTGACTTCACTGATTTATTGATTCATTTTTCTGTTTTTCCTTGGCGTGATGGGCAACCTTTGCCAAGTAAGTCCTGAAAGTGCCTCAACAGAAGCGCGACACCTGCGTTACATTTTGTGGAGTCAAATTTAATTGTAACAGCCCTCTTCAAATCTATCTGTTCGGTTTATCTCTCTATCAAAAGCAAGTTCCTCCTCTTCAGTATGTCTTTCGTTAGACTTTTGCAGTACCTTGATGAAATTTGTTTTTTGTTGTTGTTGTTGTTTTTCATTTGCCCGTTTTCATGATCGTAATTTTGGCTGTACAGTTTCATGGTTGGTATACTAGTTTACTACATATGCAGAATATGTGCCAAACACTATACATCAGTCAGCGGATGTACAAAATGTTTGACAGGAATCGAAGGAGCGAATGAAATGGGAACATGCTTCATGTTAACAAGCCATATAGTCACCCCAGATATTATTCCCATACACTTTGAAGGATATCTGGTGGAAAATATTACGATAAGAGGAGTGTATGTCTGAATGATCTCACCAACGAATGACTAACTGACCTAACGACTAAATGATTGCATAACTGGCTGAAGGAGCGGCTGACTGACTCACTGGCTGACTATCAATCTACATAAAAAATTTTCAACAGAAAATAAAAATTGTAAACTGTTAAGATAGAAAAAGTGTCATCTTGTGAAAAATCACAAACGTTTCGACGGGCATAGCCCTTCTTCAGTGTGTGTCTATTTTGTCTCTCTTTTTTCACGAGGAAGTAGGGCTGTGCATCTTCCGGGGAACATTTGACTACAAATCAAATCGAATAAGTTTCTGATCGCAAGACTGCTCAACTAATGGACGGACGTGACCACAGAAAAGCTGAAAGGTGGATGGATTAGTATCTAAATATAAACAAGACTGATTGAAGTGAAGCATTCTCACCTTCATAGCCTTGAGAAGAAGATCCATCTTTATTCTATCGGGTCGTTGTTCTTTTGTTGCATAATTGATATACTCAAGGAATACTGAGATGAGAATGCTGCAGAGAGAGAGAAGGTTTCACAGCATACGTTAACGTTAGGAAACAAAATGAAAACGTTTCGATGGTGTGACGCTTATTTAAACTCAATTTTTGTTCTTATCTTCTCATAAAACGATAATGGGCTGAATACTGATGGTACAAAATAAACCGCTCTCATGGGGTAACTGGAAGATCCCTTCAAATAACATACTAGGATCACAAATAGGCATTATTGTTGTAGCAAATTTTCCGGTAGTTTTAAGAGAAGTTAATGGTTGAAATGCTACATTGGGAACGCAAATGCACTCTTCCATCGATTTGTTTGGTGAAACCTCTAACCTTCCAGTTCGACATTGGAACCCTTTTTTAATGTTTGTCTATTTTGTTTCACTAAGTTAAGTTAAGTTAAGTTAAGTTAAGTTAAGTAAGTTAATGTTAAAGTTGAAATTAGTTTCTAATGCCAGTCGTTACAATTTAAAACCGTAACACATTTACTACAACATGGCCTTCCGTTAACATGACATCGTGTTACAGTTATGTTTTGTAGTTACTCTCCCATTTAATCTTCACTCACTGATCAGCTTTCGTAGCTCCAAACAGTTCCTCAATGTATGCATCCAGAACTGGTCTGAAGTGGTGATACTTCTTGTCCGCCAGCAAACTGATGGTAAACACCTGATTGTGGATAGAAAGATGTCTTAGGGCAATTTTTTAAACGAGCTTCATAAATACAAAACCAAAGACGCAACAGACACAAACAGCACAATGAATCAATCAGAAAACGAAGCAATTACATGCAACCGGCGCTAAGCGCGGGAAAATGAGCGCAGGCAAGTCACGATTGATTTTGGTCGCGCTTCTCATTGGTTGAAAACAAGTGGTGCGAGTTTTGCCAACCAATCGCAGAGCGAAGAAATGCAAAACCAAAGCACTCAACTGATAACCGGTCTAGTTCTCACGGTGTTTTCGTGAATTAAACGCCCCAGATTCAGCGGTTACTCAGGTGCCGACATGCACCAAAAAAATTAACCCGGGATTTAGGGTCCGGTATTTTCAAAATCAAGAAAATACTCCAGAAAAGAAAATCACACAAATTCTCACACACTAAATGCCATTTGTCTGCCACACGTCAATGCAACAGCACTTTATTGACGAATCTATCAATCATCACAATGATAACAGAAGTGGAGTCAACAACGGGAAAAAAGCTACCCAACTTTGATACACTTTTAGCAAAAACTTAGGCAAGAACTAACTAAGGGGTGGGAAAGCTGTTGCACTGTCCGGCAAGAAAACAAAAACTGAATCACGTGACCAAACATGAAACTGACATCCTGGCTCGAACCCAGGTCCTCCATTCAGTGTGAGAGAACTTCGTTTCCTGTCTCTTTCGCAAGCTCAGCCGGCAGGAAAAACATTTCTCCCTTGGAATATTGCCCCAAATTGTGAGATGTAAGTTAGTGATATCTTGAAGCTCAAACACACAGACAACTCACCAAAGCATCAAATACAAGCTTGTCGTACTTGTGGGCATGTTCCATCAATATTGCAAACAGAGCATCAAACGTATCTGTTAAGAACTGACAAACAAAAACGGAAATGTTAATATACAGTAATCTATGAGAGACGTGCTCTTTAAACATATATTAAAAAAAAAAAAAAAAAAGAAGGGATGGGACCATTATTTCATGTTTCACATATTAAGCGTGTGAAATTAAAATAAATACGTCATTCTTTGACTCAGGTGTCTACTAAAAGTGATCTGTAGCTTTAGAAAGGCCAAAAAATAACAGCAAGGTAAGAAAATAGTTTGCTATGTCTGTTGTAGAACAAAAAACGGAATTTTCCCTGATAATTGACCAAAATTTACTAAGTCAATTTTCAGTGACGTTTTCATTCATAAATCGCTGCTGGATCACCAGTGAAATCAAATCAAGTAAATTTTTACATGAAAAAATGACCCACAATAAGTTTCAGCTAAACTTCAGGGGGAGAACTTGAAAACGTCGGCCCAACTGCCATTTTCACGTTGGCCAAGCGTTACCAAGAACATTTATGAACGGTTTCCGTGAGCTAAAATAGCCGTTTCGGAAGAAAATTTGGCCATTACTTTTCGTTTGCCATCGGTAAACAGCTTTGCTTTATTGATTTATACTAACAATCCACGACACTGCCCCTTTAAATAGTGATTGGACAGCCAGGGCCTTGTTTACCCCGTTTGGCTGAATAGTTGAAAAACTGAAAAAATATTTGCGAATTGACATGCAACTGCCTAAAGCCAAAAGATAACGTCCACACGCGCATGTACGAACCTTTACAATCTCTTCACCGCTGACTTTCATGACAGTAACCAGAATATCTTTCAATTTTCCAACCATGGAATTCCACTTCAGCAGTCCAAGAAGATCAACTGCACATAAAAAAAAAAAGATTTGTCAATGGATAAAACTCTCAACAATAGAAGAAAAGACCTGATGGATTGTTACCTTGGTACCGAATTATGTAATCATTCCGGCAATAACATTGCTACAAATTAAGTTATTTGTTTATTAGTTCATTGATTTTCCTTGAAAACGATTCACACTCTAACAGAACATGAAATATTATTGAGAAGGGCTTTTAAGTTACCCAGTTCAACATTCCGTGAAGTCTATTGAGGCTTTTCCCATACCTACTAGTCGTGGATAGTACGTGGATTCCTTTACGTCCTGTTCGAGTTTTACACGCAGTGGTAAAGGAGACGATGCCAACGGCTTAATGACACGATCAATGACATGATCATCTAACTTCAGACAGACGTTGAGCACATTGCCAGCAGGATATAACCACTTATTTTTGAAACCCTGCTTTGTGGTCTGGTCTGGAGTTATGTAATAATAATAATAATAATAATAATAATAATAATAATAATAATAATAATAATAATAATAATAATAATAATTTTATATAATATTAGAATTTATTTAATGATTTTATTTTACGCAATTTTATTCCTATCTAATGTAAATTTGTAAATTTTGATATAATACTGGCTACGTTTACACGCCCAGTATTTGTAAGTAGGACCTGGCATTCAGGAGTTTTAAACTGCCATAATAATAATAATAATCACTTTATTTAAGTCTCAAATGTATTTAGCCGAGCACAGATGCTCTAAAAATTGGGGAGACGAAATCAAATCAACTCTAATAAATCAAATGAAATCAAATGTTGGTTTTTGGGTAGAGGGGAAAACCGGAGTACCCGGAGAAAAACCTCTCGGAGCAGAGTAGAGAACCAAAACCTCAGCCCACTTATGACGCCAAGTCCGGGAATCGAACCCGGGACACATTGGTAGAAGGCAAGCGCTCTCACCACTGCGCGAACTCTGCTTCCCCGGTCTTCCGCTCAGCAGTCTGGAGCTCTTAACAACTGAGCTAGCCGGGAGGCTTCTTCACATGAACCCCATTTAATCTAACGGTGTTCTGACACATGTGTATTGTAATTTACTAAACATTAACTAGGGTTCCATGCTAATTTAAAAGCGATATAGCATACCATTTTGTGTCAGTTTGGTCGAGCAGAGAAGCGTTTGAATTCTTAATTTGTCACTTGTTGGTGTAAAGGGCTGGCTGCTTGTCTTGGCAGGAAGGACGTCATCCTTTTTAGAGGGAAGATGAAGGTAATTCGAAGGGTGCGGTATCTTCCCATGGTCATTCTGCAATATAATGAAGTATTTAACAACCATCATTCCATTCCATTTATATCACCTGCTACAGGGGCATCCTACTGAACATGTGGACTGTAACGTGTTTGCGGTGGCTCATAGCTCTCTCTCTCTCTCTCGATCTTCTTGGTGACAGTTTCATGAAATGTCATCAAAAATGGGCTGTTTTTTTTTTTCTTTTCTTTCTTTCTTCTTATTTTTTTTGGGGGGGAAGGGGGGGGGGAGGGGGTGCTTCTTGTCGCGAATTTACGCTTGGGTGATTTTGGGTGACGCTACTTGAGTTTCAAAGAAAAATTCTTCTACGTCAGCGAGATTCGAACTCACGACGTTTGGATTTGATCTACCAGCGCGCTCTTATCGACTGAGCAATAAGGCAACTGGAAACTTGGTGTGAGAATTAATTTAAAGTATTTAGAAAAGACGACAGCAGTCACGCAACCAACAGAAAATTGAATTGCGATCGACTTGAACAACATTCTAAGCTACTGGTCCGAGTATAGGCTACAGGTAGCTTCTTGTTAACAACGGGTCGCAAAGTTTGATGGCGTACTCCCAGAATTAAGGAAAAAATGGACGAAGTACATATTAGGCAGTCAGCAAAATCTGAAACTGACGGAGAAACAAAGCTTAACAGCTATCGTTTCAAGTAACAAGAAGCTGGAGACAGCTTGAACTAGGGCCGTATTTAAAGTTCAGCTGTATGTTTTCCTCGTGTATCACACGCGTTTGCTCACGTTCACTTGTCGTAGGCTTACTCCTAGTACTACCCTATGTCATGACATGGATAGCAGGGCTTGAAATAACGGCCGGTCAACGGACAATGTCTGGTCAAAAATAGGTTTTGTCCGGTCAAATCCTTAGATGGCCGGACAATTTGTCCGGTCGTTTACACTTGTAAGGAAAAATTAGAGTTTCAAGCTAAATATTTAAGGATTCAATATTATTGGCGTTCGTGAACAAAAATGGGAAAAAGGACAAATACCAAGAACTTTTAATAAATTATTCGTAACAGTCGTAAATTTCCGGCTGTTGTTGCACATTTTCGCTTTGTCATTCATCAAGTTGTCACCTCAAAGTAGCGGTGTAAATTACTTTCTTGTTATAGTCCGCGTACGTTTACGTGACGTGAGAAGCATAACAATACCTCTCAGCGTCGGTACAAAGGTCCTGGCCCCTTTTAATAAGATATAGCGGTGAAACATTTTAAGATTTAAGCTTATTCATTTCACGCTCAAATTGTGTCAAATCAGGGAACATGGATTCTACTAGTGTTTCCTGTTGTAAATGCACATCAGTTAGCTTGTATTATTATGAGAATCGACTAGATTGCAAGCGTCAGTAAATTTCATCAACTTCATAACTTTAGTAGGTATAAAATTTTTACCGGATAGAAGACATACAACTGACCGAAGCAAGAGTTGTGCGCACAAATGTAATATTGATTTTGCCGATTGTAGTGGCTGTACCATGCTGTACCTCCGTGGGGGTGGGGGGGGGGGACTTTTATGGCGATAACACGTAATCGATGTTTGTCCGGCCAAAAATGGGTTGTGTCCGAGCAAAAATAGGTTTGACCGGACAATTTGACCGGCGCCAGCCGGGAAATTATTTCAAGCCCTGGGATAGAGTTAGTATCGCAGGCTCTTAATCATCGCGCATGAGCAGAACAATCGCCACGGGGCAACAGAAAACAAACGAGGAAGGCAATCCATGATTCGGCCTTTCAACCAAAGTAATTAAAAACTTGCCTTGTAGACTAAAAGTTCGTGGGTCCCATCCTGTAGAGTGGTGCCATCATTGTACATGAGCCGGGTGTGTGAAAAAGCAAACCACTTTTGAGTTCTGTCTTTGTCTGTTTGGAGAAAATGTCAACTACATTAACGGAATACCAAAGTACAATTAAGAGTGGCAATCCAGTTACATTACAAATCCCAAGGCAAAATGTTTCCAAGTTCTGTTCATAGAGGCACTTTTCCCATGGTCCCGCTTGGAACGATCGCTCATTTTGTGGCAGCAACCAGAGCTCGAAGATCATGACTGCAAATGAAATCTGGGGAATACACTACTGTACCACGGAAGCATACAAGTGTAGGTTAGGTGAATTCCCATCCCCAGGCAATCCAGAGCTGTCCACACCAGTCCCCTCCTTGCTCCACGGTTTTTTACCAAGCCCAATACCAACTATAATATAAATCTACTAGCGTTCTATCACGAATGCCATTGGCTACACTACTCGCTACCTATTCTGTTGTAGATAGTGAGTAGCGGCTGTCAACAAAATGGCAGCCGCTTCTTCGCGTTTTCGAAGTGTTTGCCAGGAGGATTTAGATAATTTACTTATTTAGTTTTGAACGCCTAGATTTAAACTAAAACTATTAGATTATTCGCTCAATTTCTATGCGTGATAGCTGATTCGGGTTGCGCCCTCATCAGCTATCACGCTATAGAAATCCTGGGTCGCTGTGCTACCAAATTGTAGTAGGAAGAATACAAAAACTATGGGCTAGAAGTGACCAGATATCCTCACAGATTTCGTTCTTCTTCACTCCATCTCAACAGTTTTCCATGGACTTTAATTTGCTGCACGAGCCGAATAAGTTTAACCACAGAGTTTATTGAGTTACTGACATAAATAACACACACACACACAGAGTAAAAATCAAGACTCAGGAAGAGGAGTGGGTGTTGCAGTATCCCTCACCCTACACACGGTATCCATTTTTCACTACCTTCCCCGCTTGCTGCCCCATCATCCCCCGCCCCAAGTTCTGTCAATACATTGTATGTTGGTCAAAAATTACACCACAAACCGTCATTTGCAGATCTGTGCTTAAACATAAACCTGACATGTGAGGCTTGGAACTGTTCGATTGGAATGACCAACTAAAAAGCGAAATAATAAGTCAATCAGTATAAGATAACCATTATGTAAACAATCTATGAGCATTGAAAGTGAATTGCGTTTTCCTTTACTTCTCTCTGTGATTGGCCAGCAAAACTCACGCCACTTTCTCAACCAGTGAGAAGCAAACCATAGGCAATCGCGACTTGCACGCGCGCATTTTCCCGCGCTTTGCGCCGGTTACGTATAATTACATGGAATTCTGATTGGCTCATTGCGCCGCGTGCGTCTGTTGTGATTGGCTGGAGTAATTGCTTTAGGGTTTGGTTTTACGACACTTAACTGGAAACAGCTCTATTTAACAATACACATCTACTGACTGTGGTTCTATAATGTAAAATGGTGCCTGTCTGGTTGCCTGATAACGAAAATCTAAATTGTTGCTGTTTTACTATGGGGTTTTTTTTGTGACATATCTCGAACTTGTAACTCAGTGTATGGTACACCTCATCCGCTGTGGTCCACATAACTGATGACTGAAAGTTGTCTCAGTTCCAAGGTCAGTTACAGATAAGCTTGCTCCAAGTTTTAGAAATAACAGTGAGGCCAAGAATCGGAGGCTTTATCCCATCCATTCTTGATATTGTGTGATAAGCATTTTGTGTCACTGCCAAATAAAGACAGTTCTGGCTATCAATTTTGCTCTCCTGGTTAATAAATTCTGGTTATAGGACGGCATTATATTATAAAGTACTTCTTTCACAGGGCTGACGAAAAAGGTGAATGCCCCATCCCCAGAAAATGTTGTAATAGATAGAAGGAAAATTTGGTAATGAATGGTAATAAATAATTTTAAAGACAATAATTCGTGAAGTTAAGTTAGAAACATGGATTTCAATTCTCACCTTTATTGTCTCCATCCACTCAGGTTTGCCGCAATGGTAAAAAATAACTGAACGGTATTCACTGACAAGTTCTTCTCCAGCACCTATACTGATCACATTCTGTAACAAGGAATTTTGGAGGCATACCAATGAATGAACGATTACTGTGCACTACCAGACTGATATTATATTTATCATCAAAGTTGACTAGACTCTGAACAGAAAGATCTAA
This sequence comes from Pachyseris speciosa, assembly GCA_016490735.1. Classification (NCBI taxonomy): domain Eukaryota; kingdom Metazoa; phylum Cnidaria; class Anthozoa; order Scleractinia; family Pachyseridae; genus Pachyseris; species Pachyseris speciosa. The sequence goes on along the minus strand of JAEMWC010000052.1, from coordinate 394,607 downwards.
TGGTAAATTAAGTCTCAAGAGACACAAAGTAATGTTTAATAAATGGGCAGAAGTGTTTTATGAAGTTTAAAACACGAGGTGCAGCCGAGTGTTTTAGGATTTGATAAAACACGAATTGCGAATTTACTGAATGGCTTAAAAAACTTTATGGTACATCTAGCCATTGTTACACTAAAATTTAGACTTTGGGTTATTTTGGCGTAGAAAATCGGATGTTAAATTTAGCCGTGTCTTTATCAGATATAAAGACACTCATTAAAAATTAATTTCTTTTGTATTTCCTTCATGAATTATTAATGACTTTTTTGAGGGGTTGTTAATGATGGTAAGGGGGCCGAGTGGAATCCAATTGGCAGTGAGCACTATTGCACTACTAATGATCGTAGCATGGCGTCACGGCTATCGAGGTCAGAACTCTGCCAGCCAATATAATGTGGTGAGATCACAGCCTAACTTCGCCAGGACCATGGTGCAATTTCAGAATTACTGTAGCCAAAAAGATATGGCATGTTCCCAGCGTGATTGCACCACAATTTTGACATGGCTATTTCCCTTACCGGAAGAACTGTGCCATCTTCAGAGACAACTTGCATTGTAACCTCAATGTTCTTACTTGTTGTTTTTCTGCCTGTAAAATCCATGAACAGTTGATTCACTTAAAACTTTAGCTGAAAAAATCTTAAAATAGTTCCAACCTATGAGTGAATAATTTGTTCAAATGCCCCCGAAACATGTGTGCATACTTTTCCAATCCAATGAGAAAGACATTAATTGAAACAAGATCAAACGAAGGAATGTGAGGACCTTGAATTGTACCTCTCAGTAGGTTAAGGTTCTGCAACCTTATTTCAAGCATGCATGTACACTTATAGACAGATTTTAGTTTTATTTATTAGCTTCGCCAGAGACCTGGCAGGGACACTACAACAGCTTGCACCAATTACTGTAGGTCCGTAACTGCAAATCCTTCCCCCATAACCACATTCTAGGTAGACCACCACACCGGGGACTACGCCCCTACTCTTTTCGAACAGTGCATGGGTTCTTTAACGTCCCACATATTAAGAACAAGTATTCTGAGATGGGGCCTACTGGTTTTTTCGTCCTTATCCGAGAAGACTAGAAAGTCTAACCGTTTGCAGATGTCATTACAAAGGTAGCACTTTCTCCTCAATTATATAAAGACCCTGAGTGAACTCCCGCACAGTAGTCCGGTGCTCTACCAACTGAGCTAACCAGTCAACTATTTCAAATATTTAAGGTCTGAATGTGAAGTATCTGTGCTGGAACTTGTGCTATTATACACCTTAAAAACAACTTGGACCTTGGTACCTTGCATGTGGCTTGACTGTGTCAAAGAAAAAATAATATACCCATACAGAGGTCCAATTTGTCTATAATATCATTTCACAACAGTATGCACTGTAAACATCTTGCAATCACTCACAAAACGTTCTATCTATCAGCCGCAGACATTATCCTCCGATATACCAGCCGCCGAAAGGGATTTATTTACTAAATAGCCTCCGACACAGACCTCCTTTTAGCTCATAACACAATCTCTCCTTGCATGACACGCCTAAAGAAGGTCTGCACTGGAGTCTTATTATGCTACTACCAGGAGACAACTAACCAGTAGTGATAATACAGTTACTTCAGACGACAAATTTTATTTTGTTAATTCTCACCTTTTTCAAATTCCCCAGAGAGAAGGGTCAGATACAGGTCATTCCGGAGATCACCTGTGAAAAGAATAACGATTACTATTGAAAAAATGCCTTTGATAAATCGTTTTTATGAATTACATGGTAACTTAAAAATAATTTTTAGCACTCAATGCTGAGTGTGTTATTCATGCAATCTGCAGTTTATATCTTCCTCTACAAACACGTTGTCTTCTTCCTTTTCACTCGTGTCGTCCGTGTGATAACTTCAGAATGCAGGTCGAGGATGTAGTACACCCTGTGCCTAATGTCTGGCTCAAGATTTATGAGCATCCTGCTTCCTACTGCATTGCTAAAGTACTTAGCTTACAGGAGATAAGCATCTCATCTATACAGCAGGGTTGCCACATCTTCCACTTTTATGGATTGTCAGGGAGGGGCTGGGGGTGGGGGGGAGTGGGGTGTAAAGATGCGTTTGCTGTCCATTAATTTCCGACGGTTTTCGTTTAATTTTCTTTTCTTTGATACACTGTCTGCTTTTTAATAATAATAACACTTATATAGCGCTTATCCGCATGCGTTCTAAGCGCTTTACATCCATTTTTGGCTCCTGGAGATCCGTTCAAAGGTCTTCTCTTCTATTTCCCGTGAAACATGTAAGTTCTTTGCCCCAACAGTAGCGATGTGCTCCACATTGAAATTGTGGTGGAACTTTTTGGCATGTCTTACTGAATTGATTTGCAACAACTATATTCAAACAGCTGCTGAAGAAACTCGCGAAGAGTTGAAACTGCTGGTGCTGCTGTAGCCCCTATAAGAGTGGCAGCAATGTGTTACTTTGACGACTCTCTGGCGCTATACCTTGAACCCACTCAGTAATGGTGAAAACAGTGACATCGACATTACGCCACCGGGAATGCCAGACTGTTGTTGGAATGAGGACAACAACAACTTGAATGACCATGAAATATGAAAACAGTTTCTAGAAAAACCTCCAATAATATTGGACAGGCTATGGTGTTGCCATGGTAGCCTGTTATGTAAAAAAAAAAGGGTTGTAAAATGCTCAGCAGCGATTGGGCATTTCTTTGATGCTACTTTAAAGGTAATAACGTGTAAAGATTGGTAGTAATGATCCATCAAAATAGTAGTGCTTGAAAATGCTGGAAACTTGTAGGAGCCACCTTAAAGAAATCTCTGTACCTGTTCAAAACGTATTGCACCGTTTTGCGCCTTTTTAAACCAAATATTGACTTTTTATAGCCTGTAAAAGTTACGAACTATAGCCATTATCTGCCACACGACCGAGCTAGTAAGGGGAATGGGTCTATTCCTTACATGACGTTCCAAACTGGTTTCCATCTTAAGTCTTTGTAAACATGCAAGCAAAGCAGTTTGTGACGTCATGTAAGGAATTGACACATGCCCCTTTATAGCTCGGTCGTGGGACAGATGATGGTATTAATATTTATGTGAGGGAAAATATATTTTGGGGTTAGGTGCACTTTTAAACTTCCCCACCAAAAGAACCGACTTAAGAAAACTTGTGTTGCTGAATTGACTCGTGTGGTGATGGAAAGGCAGTCTTCGTCATGAAATGTTTCCATTCAGGTTAAAAGTGTTTAAAATGTATTTCAAACAATAAAACCGTTCAACAACGTGAATGAAAAACAAATAATATCAATTTCTTTCTGTATTTTAATATGCTTTTGACCCAACCGACTCGTTTACCGTAAATCCTCGATTAAGCGCTGCGGCGCTTATTAATTTCACCTAGATTTTGGTGCGGCGCTTATTCGAGGTGCGGCACTTATGCGGGGCGTGGCGCTTATTTAAAACAAGTGCATCACAAATTATAACGTTAAGAGAATGAAGTGAGTCAAGTACTAGAGATGTACAAAAATTTATTATTTAACCAGTATTAAAGGAAAAACATGAAAACATTGCAGTAAAGAAAGAAAATAATACTCGCAAAATTTCACAGAGTTCGCGTAAACATTGGGCATAGTGTTTTGTCCCATCAAAATTATCAAACGTAAAGATCAAACGTGTTTTCTCTGGGTTTGCACCTCGAATTAGCGCCGCGGCGCTTATTCGAGGGCGGCGCTTATTAAGTTGGTGGGCTTAGGTGCAGCACTTACTCGAGGTGCAGCACTTACTCGAAGTGCGGCGCTTATTCGAGGATTTACGGTAGCCCTGCTCTCTTCAAGTAGGTACTACACTTTTTATCAGTCAGATGATGTTGAGATATGCAGCGAATTTCGTTGTGATTTGAGAGACCTGATTTCCAATTGATGCTTCTGCTCGTAGTCTATGTGGCAAGAGGATTGACAGCCATTATTTATTGTAAGTTAAAATTCTTACACTAATTACCTTTTAGCAATAAGAGCAAAAATAGTCTCTGTGTGTAAAGGTTTAATTTAAGGACAGCGCTGAGGCAAATCTCTATTCCATGTACTGCACTGATCGAGTAGACGTAACAAACATGGCTGCGATTTACCGGATTGAAAAGCTCTATTACCTGTTGTGCCAAAAACATGGTAGAACACTGGGTGTTACTGTTTTCAAACAAAATCACTGTTTTGTTTGTTTGTATCAAACCTTGAACTTAACGCAACATTTTGATGTTTTAATGATTTTACATTTAGCCCACTTCCCTGGCAGAATGTACAACAAAACAATGCTATTCACAAGGATACCTCACAAATTAATGTGATCAAGTAAGCTGAAGCCACTCTAAAGGGCACTAAGGCCACAAGGTAGTGGACATTACCCCTTAAATCTACCAAAGCAAAGATTGAGCCCAAGAATTAGCAGCCATGGGCAGCTGTTTCGGCCTTGTTAGGCCTCATCAGCATGGCATAGCTAACGCTCAGGCTCAAGTACCCACATATCAATAAAACAAGCAATGAAAATGTAAAGCATGTGGGATGTGGCTGGAGTGACAAGGATACTTCAGCTTTACGTTTTCAATGCTATTCACAAGTTGAGCACTACTTTTTTTCCTAACTGAACTCACCTGGCATGATGACCTCAGGAAAACCAAGTTTGCGTGCAATACATGTTTGCTTCGTGACAAGAAGTGGATGTTCCTCTCGCAACTAAAGGCAAAGAAATTATTCTCGCATGTGAACTTCAAAAATACATATTAATTTTAGTATCGGTTCAACCCCAATTAAGCGGCCATACTCGAGGAAATGGATAGTGCCGGCCACTTAATAGGAGTCGGTAGCTGTAAAGGTAAGAACCAGACATGACTAATCGATAACATCGATGACATCAATGAGTAATCGATAGGTAATCGATGGGTGATCACGAAAAGTTGGTTTATCAACGGAGTTGATCATGTAAACTGACCACCGTACAGGGATTCAATTAGCTGACGTTTCGAGCGTTAGCCCTTCATCGGAGTGAATCGAGGAATTGTGGGTTGTGTATGGTTTATATACAGAAAAATGGAGCTACACTATTGGTGGTAACATGGTAACTCGAAAAACAGGAATAAATTAATTGAATGAAAGGCGCTCGTTGCTGATGATCAAAAAGTAACCACTGACAAATCGATAGGCCACAAAATTTTCAGGCATCGATCAGACATTGATTGCATCGATTAGTGATTGATTCCATTGATCAGTCATTGATTTCATTCATTACTCGTCAATACAATCTCCTCACTGCAAACCATATTTATCGAATATGAACAAACTAAAACAACTTATGAAATGTAAACAAATGTTTCTACCTTTATTCGATCACATTTATAATTAGCTTTCAGGATATTTGAAGCAGCAGAAGACGTGTTGCCAGTGTCTCACTGCCGTTTGTTGTTAAACCAAACCTTGACGGTTGCCCCATGAAGGTTGTTAACTTTGTGAATTCTTCTATTATTACTCCTTGCTGGTGCGTTGTTTGACCTTTAATTTTGCATGGGCGTAATTACGTAAACAGGAAAGCCAGTTATAAAGAAAAATATGTATAACACAGATAAAAGAATCACTAACAAAAACATCGGTACAAGAAGGCAAGAAATCTGTAATACTTGCGCAGCTTAATAGTCGATGAGTAATCGATGGGTACTTGATGAGTAATCAACAGGTTATCAATGAGTAATCAATAGCATAAATTGGCCATGTTCTAAACGAGTAAGGGCCTGGGAACGAATCCAAACTTCATTGAAAATCAATGGCATTGAACTAAATCGATTCTCATATGAAAAGGTATCTCAAAATAAGTACTTTCAGCAAGTTTGACTATGTTTGGTCGAAAAAGTCGCCAGTTGACATACATTTAAATCTGTAAAAAATCCCCATACAAATGTCTCCATTTTGGAAAGTGTGTCCCTCCAAACCTTTAACTCCAAACCATACAAAGTCTCTAATTTTCACAATTTTCAAAAAGCGTTTGTTTCAGCTCCAAACCAACTGAACAGCGTCAAAGTTGGCAAGGTGACCATTTTTGAGATGCTCTTTCATGCAGTGTCAACAATTTTTTCCAATCGATAAATTTTAAAAATCATTCCCAGGCCCTCACTCGTTTAGAACATGGCCAATGGGTAATCAATGACATCAATGAGAAACCGATGACATCGATGAGAAATCGATAGGCCACCAAATTATGGGGCTTTGATTACTCATCCATTACTATTGATCATCGCCAATAATCAATGACTAATCAGTTGATTACCCATCGATTACTCATTGATTACTCATTGATGTCATTGATCATCGATTAGTTATGTCTGGTAAGAAACAGTAGTAGAACCCTCATCGGAACTTTGATTAACAGGTGGCCGCTTAATAGGGGTTAAAGGGGTTCCAATGTACCACTAAAGCTAGAGATATTATTATGCATATTTGGTATCACAATCTCAGTCTTGATTGGCTAAAACACGCAGCTAATTACTGCTGACACTGTCTTCGTTGCGTCATACCTACAGACAAGAGGTTTTATACATGCATAAGTGACGTCATACCTACAAACAATACGTTTTATACATTCAGAAGTGACGTCATTTTGCAGACAATAGTGTCACACACCTGAAAAACATGTTTGTTTTGTTGAAGCTTTTCTGGAATTGTATTGCTTTTACCAAAACGGGCCTGACTTCAGTTAAAACTTTAATTTTAAGTTTAAAGTTACATGTTTTAGAAAGGTTTTTGCAAAAATTTGGTGGGAACATTTGCACTGCGCTGCAACTTTTACAAGTTGACGTAGTTTCTTCTTGACATGTAGTTTATTGACGCACTATGTTTTTACAAACGCTCAAATTTATGCATAACAAGATGCCTGTTGGCATTAACGTGGTATGCATTATTTGATGGAAGGATTAGTTTCTGCCGTTCGGATAGCTTGAGTTATCCGTTGAAATCTGATGGTTACCGAATTCAAATAGACGCGAAAGTGTCGCATGATAGCCAGAATTATCATGGCCTTGGTTTGTGTTATCCGCACACAGCCTTCGGCTTTGGCAGACAACACAAACGTCGGCCATCATAATTCTCACTATCATGCTCAACCTCATTCAATAATTGTTAATTATCATTCAATACTTTTTTCCTTCATTTCCAATTGCTTAGAGCCTACCACGTGACCTACGCATAACTGCCTACAAATAATGGTCTGCTTGTGCGCATTACCATCCAACTTTGATTTTGCTACAAATAATATTCTGCGCATGAGTAGTTGTGTCCAAGCGTTCATGCTCTTCAAATTCAGTGAAAAATGGCGGACCGTTTCACGCTTCCCGAAATAGTTATGAAAAACAAGCTCGGTGATCGAATGATAAAACTATTATTGAAATCGGTTTTCGCAAATTATCATGATTTGCTAGTGTCTCTTAGATCAATTATTTGCCGAAGCCAAATCTGCTCGTCATTGACAAATCACAATATTTTGCTCAACCTCGTCTGATAATTGTTCATTAACAGGCCGTGATATCAGTTAACTGTACAGATATAATTATACTGACAGTAACGTGGACGTCTCTCACCTGTTCAACATCACCAGAAAGAAGCTTCAGTGAAATGTGGACCCCTATAATAAAGAATAAGAGTTGCGTAAAAATTGCACCAAGGACGATAATATGGCAACAGCTAAACTCAATTGGGGTGTGATAATGCAGCCGCAACATGATTTCTCCCCTAATCAAAACTAACAAAATTCTCGAACATGATTGGTTATCAGCAGCCCGATTTGAGCAGTGTACGCGTCATGCTTGTAACTGGACAGTGTAATTGGACAGTTTACGCATCATGCCTGTCTAATACACCATTTGCTAATGATCAGTTCCTGGTGAATTGTGGGTGGATCCAGTCCTTTGTGGGGGCAAACGGCCATTTTAGGTCGGAACTGGTCATTAGCAAAATGGTGTATTGGACAGTATGCGTCATTTTGCGAACGCTGTTGTTGTGCATTTTGTTGAGTAAACTGTTATGTTTTTCAGAATTCATAACGACGTGTAACCGTTTAACGCTCAACCGAATGTCCTAAAGTTCGTTTCTCAAACTTTGCCATAGTTTTGATTAATTGGTAACTGGACTCCGTGTTGTCCAATTCTGTCTGTAATCATACTCGTGATTAACAAATCAGACTCCCGTTGCGCGGTCGTCCGATCATGTAAATCACTCTTATGATTACAGACCGAATTGGACTCCACTTGGTCCTATTACCATTATAAACACTCAGCATTCTTGATTGTCATGATGTCCAGGTCGTGCCACTATTTCATCACAATAAAATTATTGTGGTGGAATTTCATTTTTTGAAGCACTATTTTAGAATCGCGGAAGCAAAAAAAATAGATTTTTTTAAACAAAGGGTGAAAAACTGAATATATTAATAGAACACGTACCTTCTCCAGTCTTGTTGGCTTCAGGTGGCTGCGAGGTCATCCTCCTTATCCAAGAATCAAATGACTGACTTTCTGGAATTCTGAGAAAATATACATATACTAGTTGATAAGGAAATGCATGCTTACAAGTTATGTGGCTAGTAATTGTTAAACATAGCATACGTACATACAGTGTACATGAAAAATAAAATAAATAACATAACACCATTGTCTCCCAACGGTGCATAATGAAATATTATTTCATACGTTATATGTAGGTGGCCTGCATCCTAGACGAAATCTAAACCCGGCTTTAGCATGTTATAATAGCGCAGTTTTACTCGACCTGATTCCTGGAGACAACAAGACATTGATAACTTTGCTGAAATGGATGTGACTTGGACCAAAAAGAGAAAGCACTGATCATTTTCTTTAAAGACTTCCTTTTGCAACTGATTTACGAATTGCTTCGATTTCCTGTAGGTTAAGCTGTTGACTTATTGTCGGCATTAAAAAAGTAAATAAAACTACTATTTATGAGAAGTTTTAGCCTACAAATATAACTGATGGAATCACGCATGCATTGTTAAGATAAAATTCTATCAACTTGGCAAATTCAATTAACTTGTCCATTTCAGTGTTCAGTGTATTATTAAATTGCAAGTCTTCTTAGAGAAACACACCCGGTTTGTGACATTTACGTCTGTGGTGCTGACCAAGAGAGCAAATATGTGACAGCTACAGTGTAACAATTTTGTGCCCGTGCATGGAGAAATAGTGTTATGCCGTGTGACAAGTACTCACTTACACACATATACTTTATTTACCCAGGTTGTCATATCAGGACATCAACACTTTGATCATAAATTGTTCATGATGACTGGGGTGATTTACAGCTAATATCTCCGAGCATTTACCAACCCAACCATCAGATGAGAGATAGAACACCACACCGGGAACTACGTCCCCCACTCTTTTCGAACAGTGTGTGGGACCTTTAACGTCCCACAGAATCAATTATGAACAGTTGTGAGACAGGGCCTACGGTTTATCGTCCTTATCCGAGGAGACTAGAAAGTCTAACCATTTGCAGATGTCATTACAAAGGCAGCACTTTCTCCTCAATTATTTATAGACCCTGAGTGTTGGTCCGGCTGGGGTTTGAACCAGCGACCTCCTGCTGAGCTAAACGGTCGGCGGCTAACTTACGGGAGGTTAATAAGAAAACAATAGAAGATTTTAAACCGTCAGCTCAAAATGTGTTCGTGGTCGCAGTCGCGTTCGTTTATGAGAGGTTCTAATTACAGTGATTCGAATGGGAAAATTTTTGGTAGTTTGGGAAAGTGGTCGCTTACAGGAGGTGGGCGCTTGTAAACGAGAGGTGGTCGCAAAGGGAAGTTCAACTGTATTCACCCAGATGGTTTTAAATAATTTTTTACAACCATCATTCTAGATTGCTTATAAATACAAGTTTATAGATCTAGCTCAGACTTGTTGAACATAGGTCATAGCGCCTTTCGACTGATTAATGAAAACAGTTTAACTTAACATAATTTACCTTTCGTGTTTAGTTTAATGACTTGTTGCTCTGTGATTACCGGTCTACAGTTGAAAACCTGCGTGATGTTTAAACCACTTGAAAGTAAAATGTTTTTGAGTGACTTATTCGCAGACTTTTTTCTCCAATGCTTTTAAGTTCCCCTTTAGTTAGGATTGGTTTATTGAATTTTGTATCTGTTTTTTATTGGTTAATTAGAGGGATACTTTTTTCCTCACTCAAAAGTAAGGACTCTTGACTATTATAAAGAAGCAGCCAACTCAAAAGCTTTCACGACAGCAACATTTTGACTACAACTACCAGAATTCAGTTTATGTTTCCTTTCTTAATCAGATTTAGCATGAGAAAGTCTTCTTGGTTAAGGACGATAAACTGTACGTCCCGTCTCAGAGTACTTTCACTTAATCTAACTCTGTGGGACGTACACTGTAAAAGAACTACTAGGGACATAACAAAACTCTAGCAGTGACCACCCTGTCATGATTCAATATTCACATTACGTGGGCACTCATTAGTTACTTCATTAATTGTAAAACTGCACAAGCAGTCTGGTAAAGTCCCTGTGCCAGTGTTGTAAATTGTCCCTGAAAAGCACCAATGGGGAGGGGATAATTAAGTATGTATAATGTAGAATGTATAAAAACCTGATGGTAGTTTTAGTCAAAATGGCATCATCATGCAAAATAATAATTTCAAAAGTGATGTCCTATTGTTACTTGGACTGATTCACTGATTTCTTTTGATTGTATTTAACTGCTTTCCCTTCTTTCATCTTTCTTTTATCTTTCTTTTGTCTTTCTTCTTTTGTCAGCATAAGTTCTATTCTAAATAATAATTTATTTTAGCTTTTGTCGTTAGTCATGTAATACAATCCCTTTTTGTTTCGATTGAGTTAATTAGTATACTGATTTGTAATTATATTTTTTACTTCTTAGTTGTGAATACTGTACATGTAACTACAACTGTTGTAAAGTGCTATGAACAATAATTAAATAAATAAGGTAGTGCTATATACATTATCAAATTATTATTATTATTATTATTATTATTATTATTATTATTATTATCATCATCGACTTGCCTGAATCTATATCTTATGGTGACCTCTATATGTTTGCTGATGACACCACAGTTTATAGCATTGGTAAGGATACAGATATGATCATCTCTTCAATGTATTCTATCTCAGCTACACATATGGTGTACTGCCAACAGACTAATTGCTCATGAATCAAAGACTGAAGCGATGATAATATCTAGATCAATCTTTATAGGCCCTCTGTCAGCTTTAAGATATGGCACCAAGACCATCGAGCTCAAGTCTACATCTAAGTGTCTTGGCTTAACTATTGACAATAAGTTATCTTGGCAGGATCATATTAGGAATGTTTGTAATTTATTTAATAAGAAACTGGCCATTCTGAAACAAATCAAATTCCTGCCTCAGTCCACCTTCGAATCTATTTATTTTAATTCAATTATTCCTAGTGTTGTATATAATATTGTTATATACCTACACTTTCACTCAACAAAAGGAGTACTGCGATTGGTTGATTCTTGGTCACGTGCCCCTGACCAAATTCAAATGTATCCCGACCGGGATACAATTCCGCAATTGTTGCCCGCGCGCCCGGATACAGCAGCACGTGATTAGTGCATGACTAAAAAGTGGCATGATCTTCAGCACGTGCTCACGTCAGCTTGATTGACGAGGCGGACCTGAGAAAACTGGCAGTTTTCAGTTTTATAAACCAACGATAACACAAACGTTATGGAACCCGAGACTAAAAGAAAACGTTTTTCTCAAGTATCAGCTGAAGAAATTCAGCATCTAATAGGAGGAAAAGATTCGGAAAATACAAGAAAGGCATGTTCTACTTTTTCAGGTACTTTTAAACGTTTGTAAATTATTCATTCGGCAGGCTTGTGAATGAAGACGTGTTTTTGTAATGCCGTCTTTGTTTGTTTGTCAGTTTATTTTGCTGTGATTGTTGAAGGGAAAGTCTCGGTATATAACAAAGCACTTAATGTATGATCCCTCGGGAAACTAGTTAGTTTTGTTTTCCCTCGAGTCCTGATCAGGACTCTCGGGAAAACAAAACTAACTGTTTCCCTCGGGACTATACATTAAGTGTATATTGTTTGCAAGCTACCTATGACCACTTCAGCTGATGAGATTAAGAAGTTCAGGCAATGGAATCCCATTTCTCTGTATTGTGTTAAGAGACTGCTGGTTCTGACCTATCAATCCTATCATAGTCTAAATACGGAGGATCTAAATATTTCGATTTCTAAGGTAAAAATAAATAACAGCTTAAGGAATTCTTTAAATATAGAAGTGCCAAGACCAAGATCTGAAATTGGCAGATCTTCTTTCAAACAGAGGGCCGCCTTGGCATGGAATCTTCTTCCGCATCATGTCAAGGAATGTGCAAACTTAAAATCGTTTAAGATTGGGCTTAAGGCGAATAAGCATCTTCTGAATAGCTTAAATTTTGTCAGAGGTTCCTGCTGTGTTTCAATGAAAAATAAGGACTTTTATACTTCTAGATACGAATTTATTATTTATGTTTTGTATTGACCGGTTAGCTCAGTGGTAGAGCACCGGACTAGCGTGCGGGAGGTCACGGGTTCTAACCCCGGCCGGACCAACACTCAGGGTCTTTAAATAATTGAGGAGAAAGTGCTGCCTTTGTCATGACATCTGCAAATGGTTAGACTTTCTAGTCTTCTCGGGTAAGGACGATAAACCGTAGGCCCCGTCTCACAACTCTTCATAACTGATTCTGTGGGACGTTAAAGAACCCACACACTGTTCGAAAAGAGTAGGTGGTGTAGTCCCCGGTGTGGTGGACTATCTCTACTTGAATGTGGTTATGGGGGAGGGTTTGCAGTTACGGGCCTACAGTAATTGGCACAAGCTGTTTTAGTGTCCCTGCCAGGTCTCTGGCAAAAGCTGATTAACTTTAAAAAAATTTCAAGTTTTATTGTAATTAAGAAGAAACTTACACCTTGTTTTTCTAATTTTTATTTTTATATTTTAATGTGATTGTATTCTATTAGCTGTAGTTAGGCAGGTCCACATCAGGACTTCGGTCTTGCCAATTCACATTTAACCTGCATTGTTAAAGTGTATATAACACAAAAATTTTCATTAGCTTGTTCGAAAGAGCTTTCAAAATGATGAAGAACGGCATTTATTTTATTGTGATAGCACTCTTGGTTGCCGAGTTATTCAAGATTTTGATTTATGCAAATTAGAGGACTTGTGACTTCACAAGGTGGGTACAAAATGAAGTAAGATCACAAAATATGGAATATATGTGCAAATACTAAGTCTACAGAGTTGAAATTTTGCATGGTTGATGTGCTGCCAGAACTACACATTGTGATGGTGGTTATGATGTCACCATAGCAATATACTCGTTACCAGACCTCTACCTTCCCAAATGAAAAATGCCTCATTTATTGCTCCAGGGTCTAACAGACTTTCTTATACTTGTGCTGTGTAATTTCCATATTCGCTCGCACCCACTGAATGAATATCAAGAGCAAATAGCACTTGTTGGGGAGGGAAACTCTGATTTTATCCTTTGGGAAGGTAGAGGTCTGGTAATGAGTATGTTGCTATGGTGACATCATAACCACTATCACAATGTGTAGTTCTTGCAGCACATCAACCCTGCAAAATTTCATGTGTGTATGTCTGTGTATGTCTGTGTATGTATCGTCGTCATCATCATCATCATCATCATCATCATTATTATTATTATGTCTCTGCCATCTTTTTAACATGTTTTTTGGTTAACTTACATTGCATCAAAACAGTGTGAGCTATTTCACTGTACTTACGGAATAAGTTGCAAGGCATGTACTTTGTCCTCATCATATTGTGCCGTACCATTAAACAAGTCTCCAATGAAAAACACTAAAAATATACAAACAGTGCAGTAGTACCAATTGATTCAATTCAGAATTCCAAATACTTGATGAGAGGGTGAACCTCACATGTACGTTACAGTGTATAAAATCCTACAAGAATACCATTCAATACTGAGTTGTTAACAAGCTAAAGGTACAATAACTTACCTTTTATCAAACCTAATCATACCAAAATCCGCCATAATTACTTTCATGTACAAGAAACTAACTAAAATGAACAAGAGTTTAAAAACCCAAAAATTTCTAAATCAGCAAATTTTGCACCCAAGAATAGCCTTGGTCTTTATTTTCACTTTTCAGAAACAGTGCAAGTATCATTATAATGATATCTAACTGAGGATTAAGGAAATCCAAACAAAACTTCATAACGATCTTCACCAAAGATAGACACTTCAAAGGTGGCCAGGGGAGCTTTAAATAATCTTAACACTTACAGCCAATCCCAAATGGTCTCCTTAGGTCGTGCGTTAATTTTTTGTTGTCTGTCTCCTTTATATCCATGCGCCCTACAATAGCAAGTTTATTTTTTAGTCTGAGGCTGACTAAAGACAGGGTATGGAAGAAACTTCTTTTACTGTTAGTAGTTATTTGTTTGAGACGTGTGGAGTCTATGAGAAAAATCTGCTCTTCCTTGGAAATAAGCACCAATTAACAGATTATTGGAGTGTTGGTACTAAGTTATAGCAAAATAATTGTAGCAGAACTTCATATCTGACACCACAACCAACATACATGTAGTATAGAGTAAGTTTAGAGAGATTTTGGATTTCAAAGTAAAAAAGAAATGTACACCCCTTTTGCAGAAAAGCCCTCAATTTTTATTTTACTAAATTCTCATCATAAGCCATTAACCATGTAAACTATATTAAACTCTTTACTGCTGTGCTGTGATAAAAATTATTGTTAATCAAAGTCCTATTTGTTAATCAGGGACAAAGGAAATTTTTTCAAGCAGTAAAATGATCATCACTGATAATTGGTACATAAAAATACATTTCAAGCAAAATACAGTGCAACCTCAATTTAACAAAGTGCCAAGGAACTAGGGAAATTGGTTTGTCATATCAAGGGTTCATTATATTGAGGTCCTTTTCCATTTTAAAAGGTCAGACTGAAAAATATTGTTCGTTATTTTAAATTGAGGACTTCGTTATATAGATGTTCGTTGAATCAAGGTTCCACTGTGCACTGTACCACAAAAAGCACATTTACTGTACAAAGGACTGTACTGTCACGTTATAGCAGCAATTAATTAATTAAATAAAGGCAAGCAATGTAGGCACAGACACTGACCAACTCTGACAATCTGACAAACAATGTAAACTTGTTCTCTTTGTAGGTCCTTAGCACCCAAATCCTGTGGTCAAAAAAAGAAGAAGAACCAGTTAGTTAGAGTAAATGCTCCTTTGTCGGTTAAAGAGATTGTCATTACACGAAAGTTCCCCCAATTCAAATTTCACAGGTACTGCATTCTCGATAGCCTTCCTGTTGTCTTAGTTTCTTTTGCCAGAATAAAATTGCCGCAGGCTCACAGAAATAAGGTGCTCTCACCATCAATATCTAGCTACATGTATTCAGGTCTTGATCTCAGCATTACCATTTGCCACTCCAACATCCAAAACAAATAGGTGGATAATAATATGTCTCCAACATGACAACTGCCAATCAAAATCATACATAAATAACATGAAATTGAAGGGTTTCCCACATAAGGGGTGTATACTTCTTATTTACCTTAAAAACCAATAAATCTAAATTCGCTCTATAATTTTTGCATACAGACTGAAAAATGTTGTCAGACTTTCACCTGAAACTGAGCCAACTGAAGTAATGCATGAATGATTTCCTTTTAAAGCCAAAACAAAAGGATTCAACCGTGCATCACATCCTTTTTGTTTCGTTTCTTCAGTTTTGGGCAAAAGTCATAAGCTAAATTCTTTGAATCACAGCCTTGAAATCATAAAATAAGTGCAGAACTTCATTTTGGATGCCACTAACAAAGCAGTATAGATTGAGTTTAAAGAGATTTTGAATTTCAAAGTACATGTAAAAAAGCAATACACACCCCTTTTGCAGAAAAGCCTTCAATTTTTAGTTACTATTTGTCATCATAAGCCATCAACCATGTATAATTATAAACTCTTTACTGCTGAGCTGTGATAAAAATTACTGTCAATCACAGTACTATTTGTTAATCAGGGACAAAAGAATTGCACTTGATTCTTGCTCAATATTCTCAAGCAGTAAAATGATCGGCATTACTATGGTGTAAAAATGTTGAAAAAACTGATTCAGAAATACTTTAGCAAGGACCACCATTGCAAAGTAGAAGAGCCAGATCCTGTAATGGATCTAACCACCTTGAGGTCATAATATGCCTGATACCCTGATGAAGGAAGGCTGTGCCTCCCGAAATATTGGTTTAAATCTACTGTACATGACTTTTTTCTTGTATATTCCTTGCTGTGTAACCAGCCTTGCTTGTTTTTTTTACTTTTTTTTTTTCTGTAAAAATGTTGCCCAATCCAAGCAAAGTACAGTGGTTCCACCCATTGAACCTTGATTTAATGAAGTGTCAAGGGACCAGGGAAATTGGCCCATCATATCGAGCTTTGTCGTATTGAGGTCCTTTTCCATACATTTTAAAAGGTCGGGCTGATACTGTTCGTTATGTTGAGAACTCCTTTTTATGATATGACTGGCTCTTTCAGCAGTCAAGATGAATCAATTCTCCTGCTGTGATTGGCTACCCGCGAGGTCAAGATGGAGCCATCTTGACCTCTCGGGATAGCCAGTTCGTCCTGCGTTTTACTGTCTCTTGATAGCGTCCTTTGAGTCATATAATAAATCCTTTATTGACCAAGCTTGTTCGGTCAAGATGGCGGGATATTGGCCTCGTTCTTTTTTTGGGTGTTTATGGACCTCGATTTCATCTCGGTCCATAAACACGCAAAAAAAGAACTTGGCCAATATCCCGCCATCTTGACCTCATGCTTGGCCAATAACCCATATATATCGAGTTTCGTTAAACTGAGGTTCCACTGTACCACAAAAAAAGAACTAACTTACTGTAAAAAGGACTGTCAGGTTGTTAATCCTGTCGAGATCTTTCGGCATCCCCTTTTTATCCCAGGCAACCAGGTACTGTTCACTACACAGAAGAATTTGATTGGTACAAATACAAAGTCATTAATTCAGTACTATGCTATCAGTAAGTACAGGGTATTTTAAGCACAATTCCAATGTTTGCAATTTCTACAGCCTAGAATGACTAAGAGCAGTTTAATAAACATGGATGCGAATTTACATTTAGTACTAATTATGTACACCATTACACTGTATGTGTGGCTCCCCCCAAACATGTGAGCCTGCATACATGTACTGTATTCTTCTGGTTTGACAAAGGTCTACAAAAATAATGTTCCATTTACACCAGAGGAAGGTACATACATGTATTCTCCCCGTGTCAGCACTGCCACAAAATCTGTGGACACAGACATGACTGTTTTACCTGTCCAGCTTCTCACAACCAACACCTTGATTTTGCCATATCACATAACACAGGAAACATACCAATGTACTAGAAGAGCCTACCTGATAAAGCGCTCATCTTTTGCATCGTAAAGTGACAAGAACACCTGAGCATCATCAGTTATGTTGCACACCATGTGCTTAACATTGGCATACACATTATGCTGCATGTAGAATGCAACTTCTTTCTTGGGTGTTTCCACTCTTGACTATTGATTGATAATAATAATAAAAACAATAAGTTAAACACAATAAGTTTCATGATTGAATGATTCATGCAACAAACAGGTTGTGCAATTTAACTGGCAGAGATCAGGCCAGTCAGGGTAAAATTAATTACTGTGCATTGATCAACATAGGCCACAAAGTACTGGAAAGATGGGACTTACAGCTGTACATGAGATTGTGACTAAAGACAGACATTATCATGGGAATTTTGACTGCATCAACACAAGGCATTTGAATGGACACAGAGACATGAGACTCTGTTCCCTTATCCTGCTAATAAGATGTCAGAGAAGCGTACATGTTGGCTGGTCTACTGTGTTCCCTAACATACTGTAGTTAACCCATTGGCACCCACTCGGCAGCTGTTTTTACCTTTTTGGAGTGATTTTCCACCTATAAATGATCCATAGCATTTCGTGACTCTTTATTGAAACTCCCATGGAAAAGTGGTGCTGTCCTAAGGCACTGGAGGCTCAAGGTTTCTGAAAACATCATTCTGACATAGCTATTTTTTGTCTGTGGAGCTACAAGGATGTCCCAAGTTTGGTTTGCTTTAGAGGCTGCCTGATGAGCATCATTAAGCATGACGGTAGCTAAGAGTCCACTGCACTGTCAAAAATTCTCGTTATTTCCCAGCATGCAATGCGGTCAAGATGTTGAAAATGGCGGAAAGGCCCGAATGCACTGGAACAAAAGGCTGTATCTACGCTCAGGAGAAGAATATGAACAAAAAAAGCCATTTCTAAGCTAGAACAAGGACTGAATTTTGTTATGATGGTTGAAGTTTGGTTTTACGACAATGATTTCTTTAAAAAACATAAAGGCAAAAAGGGGCATTTTCATCGTTTCTCTTTGATGTTAAAAACGGTCAGTTTCGTTCTTGTCC
This sequence comes from Pachyseris speciosa, assembly GCA_016490735.1. Taxonomy (NCBI): domain Eukaryota; kingdom Metazoa; phylum Cnidaria; class Anthozoa; order Scleractinia; family Pachyseridae; genus Pachyseris; species Pachyseris speciosa. Next base: position 375,969 of record JAEMWC010000052.1, on the reverse strand, counting down.
AAACTCAAAAGGCCATATTTGGTAAAAATCACTAATGGTTCTTGCGTTTATTGGATATCCAAATTTAAAGGACATCCCATTTTGTGCTCACAACTGACAGTTAAGGCAATATTCATGCGATTGAGAAAGTTGCAAGGTTTTGAAGCATGGGAGTCTTGTGCGGCCGGTTTTGGCTGGCACGGACGCCAATGGGTTAAGAAAGTCTCGTCGCCGTACATGGCACACTACGGAAAATTAGTTTTTACGAATCAAAAACTTACCGCTGTCTTTATTCTGTTGGAGGTGCTAACATGCTGAAAATTAGAGGCATAAAATTCTTAAGGCAAGTTATATGGGGTTAAATGCAATTTAACCTAGTTAATGACTAGGAGCAAGTTTTTGCTCAGTTATTGGCATGGCATGGCATGGCATTAGCGTTTGCTAGTATATTGTCATTTGCCGACAGCCTTATAGCCTTTCTGGCTTATGTCTGATGTCTTCAGGCAGTCCAGCGGTCAGCGGTGGTTCTGTTACATTTTCTGCACGTTCCTTTTCCATGTGCTTGTAGTTTTACTTGCTCTGCATACAGGGTGTTGTAGCTTGTGTGTTTTCAAGTATTTCCCCTCCCTCCCCTCCCTTTAGTTTTATTATTATTATTATTATTATTATTATTATTATTATTAGAAATTTTATAACACATACAACAAACTTTATTAATAACAACAAGAAATTCTGCGAGAATTAGAAGCGGCCTTTTTTACCATCCGAGCCGGATTAATGCACAGGATAAGTTCAAGTTGATCGTAATTCAATTTTTGTCACCTTTCAGTGGCATGACAGTCAATTCGTCACTCTGAATGATAAACGATTTAAAATTCGATCATATGTTTAGAGAAGGTTTTGGTGGCCTAGTGGGTTAGGGTGCTCTTTTTGCATTGTAATGGCAGCTTAGGGTCGGTGGTTCAAGCTTCCAGAAAGTGAATATTTTTTTCCTTGATCTCTTTTCTTTTTCTATTCCTTTTCACTTGTTTTTCTTTTTTCTTTTGTCAATGCTTAAGCTCTAACCCTATTTTGCAATTTAACACGGAAAAGTACTGATTCAGAACCGATTCTATGGATATTCGCTACGTGAGAAACCAAGGCCAGCTGAAGCTTCACAAAACACTGTCACTTCGATTTGTTTGACAATTTCAAAGAAAGCGAACAATTTGGTATAAATCTGCGTCTTCGATCCGTTGACCAGTTTCTCGACGATAACCGATATCTCAATACTACTAAGGTATGTTCAAACAATGCCATGCAAAAGATCTGTGTTGGTTGATTTCACTTCCGGTAGTACTTCCGGTATTGCACCATCACTAACTCGGTCAATATTTGTTTATCTTCAAAACCGGGTCAAAAGGAACGCTCAGATAAATTCATTTCCTATAATTCTGACTAAACATTTCTTTTTGAAAGGATTTCGCCATTTCCAACTCTGACCCCTGTATTTTATAGCCACCAAAATCTACAAGTTCAGTTTAAAAACATTTACAGTCTTCCGAATACCTTTAGTCAAGTCATCGGTGTTGTGAAATACTGCTCAAAATAAACGCTTTCAAATAAATTCCTTTCCTACTGGATGTACATTGGAGTAATTCAATTCTGACAAAACATTTCTTTCCTCTGTAACTCTTGAGCATTGAAAGGCTTTTAAAGAGATGATGCGTGACCGACCTAATGACTTTATTTACTACAAAATTCTCAAGTGACCGCAAGAGATGTCTCATTAGCGCAATCGGATAAGGGACCGAGATTGGGATCTGAAGGTCACGAGTTCAAGTCCGGGCACCGTTAGTAGAAACTTGTTTCTTTATTTATGTCATTGTTTCTTCCTCTGGCCGAGAGGGGCACAGGCCTCTCGACGGACACCACGACGAAAAATAACCACAAAAAAAAATGGGTATTACTAGAAGCGGCTCGTCGCTAAGCGACGGCCGCTTAATAAAAATTATACCTATTTACAACTATCATAGACTAAAAATTTTGATGAAATAAAGAAAATATTAAAAAATCCTAGAATAACAAATCTACAGACTCAATGCCACCAACGCCGGGTTCGACCCTTTGTACGCTCTTTTCTATTATAAAAAGAAAATTATTATTACTATAAATTATTATTACTATTAATTATTATTATTTATTCTTTCTTTTCCTGAACTCCTAGTTCAGTGTGACAGGTGCTTGGTTAGGGGCTTGGGTGTGGCAGGCAGGGCTCGTGGCTGGGTTGCGGGTATGGCAGGCTTGTGGGGTGTTCTACCGACCTGGGTTTGGGTTGGGGGTACCAGCCCCCAGGTCCCTGAGTACCCAACCTCCACTTGCAATGCAGGCGTTAATATTCGTACTGAGGGTGCTTACTACATTGTACATCATCATGTCTGGTCTCTAACAAAACATTTACTGCATAAATTATTTTTTACAAGAAATGCCACATTTTGAAAGACAGGCGCTTTAACTATTAATAGCTACTAACAACTGTAGTCATTCACATTCCTCCAAACCAACACATGCCATTATGGATTGTACTGTAAGTTTTTCTTCAAAATATCAAATAAAATTCCAGTCATAACTAACCAGGGAGTCAGTGAATTGCAATAAAACAAGGACCCACAAATTGGGCATTAGAGACCATCTTGTCTTGTATCTTGTCGAGGGGGCTTGGGATGAGATAGGGAGGTAAGCACAAAGGGGCATCAAAGAAAGGGTAGCAACTGCAGTTTCAAAAGTGGCCAAATTCAATAACATTGGAACAGATTTAAAATGCTGTACAACTGTTTGCAATAGAACAGGTTCTGCCCCTACCATGTGCCATTATCTTATTTCTTCTTTAGGTCACTTCCTACTATACATGTACCTCCTCCAATTTGAAAATGCCAACTGTTTTAGAAGGTGTGTCAACTAAAACACACATTTATACAATTGGAACTTACAAACATCTAGCCTTAACCCTTTCACCACCAAAGGGGGCCTTATAGATCTTACTCTGGCTAATGCCAGACGATTTTACTCATCAAAGGGAGTCCCCTTGGCAGCAAAAGGGTTAAGAATATGTACAGCTAGGGTAAACACTGACAACATTCACCAGAGAGGTGCTGTACTTTGGTTGACCTTACCCGTCTGTACAGCTCAATAGCACCTGTTGAATCAGGGTCGATGATGTTTGCCTCTGGGTCCCGTACAACAAGATCCAAGCCTAATGTCCTATTTAGAACAAAGAAAAGTGCATGACAATTCTTACAGAGCCCCCAAAATTATTTATTACACTGTATATAACAAATGGATTCTATTTAGCCATGCATGAGTATTCCAATAATGCACAGAGCCATCCAAATGTAGTATGAACAAAGAAGTACACCTGTTTGCTATGAGCTGCAAGTGAGTAGGCTGCATGACTGATAACTATAAATTTTGTACAGCATTTTGACATCCTGTGTACATTGCATTGGCAGAGTGCACATGCCTGGCCAATAATGGAATTTATTTGTTTTATACTTTGTTTTTGACTTTCTTCTGCTCATGATATTTATTTATTTTTTAGTTATTTATTTATTTATTTGCCATTTTCACAATATTTACTTTTAATACACAAGTCTTACATTCTTACATTCTCACATTCTTCTATCTGTATTAATAATATTCGACACATAAGTGAATGTACTGAGAAACTGATTCATGCATTATATTTTATAACCAGTAGGTTAGACTATTGCAACAGTCTCCTTTATGGAGTTCCTGACCATCATATGCAAAAGCTCCAACGTGTCATGAACGCTAGTGCGCGATTGATCTTCTGCGCACCTAAATACTGTCATATTACGCCGCTCCTTCAGCAACTTCACTGGCTGCCTATCCGACTAAGTATAGAGTTCAAAATCCTTTTGATCACCTTTAAAGTACTCCAGGGCTCAGCTCCTAAATAACTAATTGATTTAATTTCCGTCTTACCGCCATCCCGTTACGATTTACGATGAAAGTTACCATGGGGAATCGATCCTTCATGGTGGCGGCACCACGGCTTTGGAATAGTCTTCCCATAGACATTACATCTGCTTGCACCATAAGTGATTTTAAACAGAAACTTATTAATAAGACATTTTTGTTCAGCAAGGCATTTTGTTAGTACATCTATTTTATATTTACATTTTTACAGTTTTTTAGCAAATTACTTTTCTAATTGTTAATAGTGTAGTTTTCATCTTTTTGATGCAATAGTAATTGTAAGTAGGTTTTATTTTTAATTCATTTTAAATTTATTGTAATGTCTGTAATGCGCATTTGATTATTTTATAGAGAATGCACAATATAAATATTAAATATTATTATTTATTATTATTATTATTATACACCTAAGCTAGTGGCGAGGAGACCTCAGGAAACCACAAGGCTTATCGGAGAGGTCACCTCGAAGGATAATATATAAGACTAGTATAATTTGGTGCTGTGTGAGTGCAGCATGACAGATTCAGAATATTATTCATGCAACTGTACTTTAATCCCAAACTCCTCTAGACCAATCAAAACACGGGTTTAGATCACCTATTGTACAATATAATATTGTTATATGCCATCAATATATACACTGTAATTAACTGTAATTTTATAAAAATTAATTTAATAGTCATGGATTTCAAGTATGACATTGAGTACAGTAACTGCGTTTTCTACAGTCAATCCTTTAAGAGGACATGTCACAGGAGTGGGCCAGTGTTTGTTTGTGAGCAAGATTACAATAAAACAACTGGACAGGTGTAGTAATGAGTGTCTTTTTTATGGTGCAAATGTAGGTGTATGAAAATGGAAGGACGTAAGGTGTTGGCTAAAAAGGTTGACTGACTGACAGTGCCAAAATAAACTGAGACTGAACTGTGTTCACCTGTTTCCATAATCTATTGTTTGTGTAACTTTCTGCTTCAGTTGCTTTAACTGGTCCTGAAAACAAAGAGGAATTTTGTGTGATAAGCCCAAAGATGTCTGCGTACATGTAGGAGGCTAATGATCGGTATGCTCTGACAAGTTTCAGTTCTTCTAATCAAAAACGATATTGAAAATCTGATCTGATGATATTGAAAATCTGAAACATTAACCACCAGATGTACAAATGTATGTAATTGACAAGGAAGGAAATGTGTTACAAATCTAAATGTGAACCCTTCAGGGCTGTACACCATGTACATACCACTGGAAGAGCTTTTGCCAGGATTTGCCGTCGCCAGTCCATTAATTCCAGCATCAGATTTTTCACGTCGTGAAAAAGATCCTCTTCTCTCCTCTGCAAGAATTGTTTTTATATTCTTGTCGTTAATTACTCACAAAAATACATTCAACTAGACTGTGTATGGAAGAGATTAGAAATTGGAAATAGTTAATTCAACAGCAAAAAAGATAAACTTTCTTGGTCATCCCAACTTCTGAGGCCTTCCAAGGGGTAGAAGCGACAAGCGACATGGCTCCGAAAACAGACGACAATCTTCTCCCAAAACACCGACAACCAACAGAAATTGGCAGAAAACGTGCCAAAGTTTGCGACAGCTACAATTCACTTTCCATTCCTCTTTGTTTACTTTGCAACTTACAGCAACATTTGTCCCTAACGAAAAAAAGCGACAGACCAAGTCATAAACAAGCAACAAAGCGACACCTGAGACCACCCCTTGGAAGGTCTCACTTCTTGGCCTAACCTGGGATTCCAAAGGCCTCTCAAAGCTGAACAGTACCTATCCGCTATCCGATAAATAAAGACATTTATTATTATTATTGTTCATATCTCGCACCATTAGTTGTATTATTATTATTATTATCATTACTATTATTATTACTATTATTATTATTATTATTATTATTATTATTATTATTATTATTAGAGTTTTACAACAGCATTATCAAACACAGTTAATGGAGTGTGACAAGTTAGGCCTGTCGTTCGCCTGTCACGTTAGTTTGTTAACAGTGCATACAAATTAATGCAAATGAGGCATGAATGTACATTTCATACCCAGCTCTGGAAAACAAGACATGAATGTACATATTTTCATGCTCTGGAAAATTTAATGATGGCAATTCTGTATCCATGATGCAAATACTGTCTGTTCTGTATGGCTAAAAGCAATGACTATCTCTAAATAAATATTCAGGTCTTGTTGGTGGAGAGGGACAAGGGGGTGGAAGCCCACGAGAATGGGGGGTATGAGAGGAGGGAGAGGAAAGGGCGGGAAGTGGGAGAGAGGAAACTACTCCAGACCTGGAGAGGAGACAGACGTAACAGGTCTAACAACCATTTGGAGCAGAAAGAGATCAGTGCAGCCCCCTCTACACATGGAAGACTTCTTTTAGATGTACTTATAGATTTGCCAATTGATAATTAAGGCTAGGAGATAAAGGGAATTGGCATTCAACCTGGGTTTGATAAACATTTAATTTGTACTTTAAATTTATTAATTTAATTTTTACCTGCAACATATACAGTACCGGCCGGAGGGATTGCAGCATTACATGCCTGTAATGTGCGGGCAGTACACGCAGTTTACACGGACCTTACACTCACTTTACACACACTGCCCACGCAGTGTCCACGCAATGTCCATGCAAATACATTTTATGCATGTAATTTTACACTCAGTGACTGTGTGTAAAATAATACACAGTCTCTCCCCTGGAACTCACTCACCTCTCTCCTCCGCAGAGGCTCAAGGAGGTGAATCCGCTGAGCGAGGTTACACGCTGGTGTAAAAAGAAGTGAGGGGGCGAGAGAGGGAGCCTCTGCCAGATACCACGCCCAATATGGCTGTCATCCGGGGGAGGCATTTTTGAAAATGTCTATCCAAGTGGGGTGGTGAGTGTACTTTTCCCGTTTCATGTGGACGCGAATCCTGATTCTTCGCTTGCATGATGAATTGCTTACTAAAACATACTTGAATGCTTGAAAATTGGGGAAAATTTTGTCGTCCTCGCGAATAATGTGTTTCAAAAAGGCCTTTTATTTTGTCAGGATGGGATGGATCATCATTTTAGGATCCACTGCATACACGAGCCGAGTGCCATGTGCAATGCAGTGAAAGCAGGGGAAGGATTTACTAACTAAGGAAACTTCTAGCAACTGATATAGAAATGATTTTGGTCTCTCTGGAAAGATACACACTTCAACTTATTGTATTTCTGAAGGACTGTTGACGAAAATGCCTAAACAAGATCAGAATCTCTTTCGCGTTAGTCATTAAAATTTGACAAAGACGAGAATCTTTTTTCCCGATCAGAGCTAAAATAACGTGACAAATTCCCAGCTAAAACAGAAATTTGTACACTAATGACATTTCAAGATTTTTAACCCTGTTAAATGCGATATTCAACATTCTCATTACACCAATTCAAAGCTAAAGATTTGTCTTTTGTGAAAATCTGACTGAATTTTTCTATTCATGAAATGTAAAAGCCACAAACGCTACTCTTACGCTTACTCCCACATCACTCCCCACGGGTTTCAGGGGGGTGGGGGGTGCCTTTTTTCCCGAACTTCTGAAATCTCCCAAAATAACCACGGTGAAATGTAGCCACAAGATAGATGCTGACTTTCGCCAAGTTTCAAGCTCAACAAATTGACGACAGCTGAGAAAACGTTCAATGTACAAGAAAACAACAAAGATGTACAAGAAAACGACAGAAATCTGGCGATCTCTCGTTTCTTGTGCCTGCACTCACCTTGCATAGCGGACACATCCTAACACCTTACTGGTCACAGCCGATCGAAGCCGATCACCTTACCGATAACCGAACCTCTGCGGAGGAGAGAGCTCACTCACCACTTGTAACAAGAACAAAACGCTACTGTATTATTTTGTTGACCGCCTTGCCGGCGTTCGGTCATTGTCGTTCTTCTAATGAGAGTTTTAAAGCGAACCCAGTGTTTTACAAAAGGCATGAAGGATAGCTCGAAGTATTGCGCTCAATTTGTGGTATCGAAAATGGGGTGTCCATTGTCACCTCTGTGAGGATGGGTAATTGTTGCAATGACATAACCGCGGTAATGTAAGTCTCACAGCTGTCACGTGTTAGTCAGTCATTAGCTCATTCATATCGCGGTCAAGCTCAATCTTGGTTTTCCCCCGGGTGGGATAATTCATATTCATTTCAGCTCGCTCTACGTGGCTGCAAGCATTTTCTCGGCACACTTTCAGCTCACAAACATCCCATTACGCCAAGTTTACTTTTACATATGGCTCCCCTTTTTGATCGCAACAATTCTCTTCACACAGCCATGTGGGCCTTGATTTTGGCCGCTTTCTTCTCTTTCCTGCAGAAGTCTAATTTAGTTGTTGACAATGGCTCCGTTCTTTCACCCAAGGTCCCTCGTTGTTGCGATTATACGGTTTCTTCCACCGGTGCTTGGCTCAATGTCCATGCAACTAAGACCATCCAGTTCTTTCAGTGCGCTTTATCAATTCCTCTACCCTTTATTCCACACTCACCCCTTTGTCCTGTTTCCACCCTTTGCAACCATTTGCGTATTAACGCTGTTAGCCCTGCGGATCCGCTTTTTTCAGTTAGATCCACTCCCACATCACCTACGCATCCTCTCATTTATAGTCATTTTTCTAAGTTCTTAGCCAAAGTCATCACGGCTCTAGGGTTGGATTCAAGCCATTATTCACCACACAGTTTCCGTCGTGGCGGTGCTACTTTCGCCTTCGCCAGTTAAGTCCCAGCCAAACTTATTAAGTTTCAAGATTATTGGCACAGCGATGCCTACTTAGTTAACTTAGAGATGTCTCCTAATCAAAAACAGCAAGCCATCTCTTCGATGGCCACACAAATTCAACAGCTTTCAGCTAGTAGGCCTTAACTTTAGTTCTCAGTATTGTTCTCTTCACTTTTTTTTAGTCCTAATTACACCTTAATTTTATCTTTCTTTTTTTCTCGTGGCTTTCCTTTAACCACACACCACTTTTCCGTTTGGGTTCGGGTGTTGGAGTGTTATTGTCAATTCAGTTTTGTATCGCCTTCATACATTGTAGCTTATGACAATAAACTCCTTGTTTCCAAACTCATGTGGTCTGTCATGTCACCTCTGTGAGGATGGGTAATTGTTGCAATGACGTAACCGTGGTAATATAAGTCTCACAGCTGTCACGCGTTAGTCAGTCATTAGCTCGTTCATATTGCGGTCAAGCTCAATTCCCTCCCAACCTTACGGTGTTGGAGTGTTATTGTCAATCCAGTTTTGTATCGCCTTCGCAGCTTATGACAATAAACTCCTTGTTTCCAAACTCATGTGGTCTGTGGTTAAATGTAAACAATTATTAATTCGCAAACTTCGGTATTTTTATTACAGAGTTGCGTGACAAGGATAAGTGCGTGAATTAAAAAAATCCACAGATGAGACATAAGTGGGGCCCGATCGTATAGACATTCGGAATGAACTGAACTCGGTTGACAAGGCTGTTCCTATATTTTTCTTGTAAAAAAAAAAACATCTGTTGTGTTCATTATGAGCAGGCAAGCCAGCCCGGTTACCGAGAGCACCATTATTGTGAAGGAGATCGTTACAAAATGCAAAACAAAACATAAGAGAACTTTTACTTGTTGAAATTGTTACTTGATGAAATCCGATCCATTGATAGAATTCGTTGCCTAGCACGTGACAAAAATTTGCCCTCGTCGGGTGACAAAAATAGCACACGCTGTTTGTTGAAGAATGAGATGTTTATGTTGCGGGGGAGATAAAATGAAACAAGATAAATGCATCATTTACAGCAAGCGAAAAGCCGGAAAATACAAACAACAATTTACTCGAAATACTGCTAAGTGCGGCAGAATTTCACTCAAACTTTAGTGGAGTGCCCCAAAATTTTTGCTCAAACTATCGCGGAGTGGCGCGAAAATTTCACTCGGAACTATCGCGGAGGGTTGCAAAATTTCGATCGAACTATTGCAGAATGCCACAGAATTTCGCTCGAGCTATAGTGGAGCTGGGGTTTCATGAGAAGCCATCAACCAGCGGAAATCGCTGCCTACTTTGTCAGAATTTACCTCTTATTAAAAAATTTCATCAGTTTTCCACCTACTTTAGTTAGCTCAGATGGCTATTTTAAAATTTACTAAAAACCCTGGTGGAGTGCCGCAAAATTTATTATATAAATTCCAGTTTGATAAAAATAAAATAAAATAAAAAATAAAAAAAGGAACATAATCGTCTTTTGTCAAAAGTATATTGCATTACACTTAAAGTTATTCAAACGAAACGGACTCTCACAGCAGTTTTTCTGAAATAGCAGCGTAGAATTTTAAGTTATCCGTTGACAAGAGTAAGATGCTTTCTTTCAATCCTTAAGGTTTGTTTAATAATTGAGTGTTAAGAAGTAACATGGAAATTCGCTATTTTATTACGAATTGTTTTGATTTCAAGTTCCGTAGCACATCGATTGCTGCGTGTTTATAAAGCCTGGTTCACACTAGGAACATAACGACATAACAACATTGACATAACGACATAAGGAAAAGATCAGTTTTTTCTTTGTATCATTATGTTCATGCTGTTATGTTGCTATTATGTCATTATAATGTCAGCATGTTCATACTGGGAACATTACGTCCTTTCTACGTCGAGATAACGTCCATTTTATGTCGTTGTGATGATGTTGTTAACGCTAATTTAGCAATACAACGGGAACGTCATTTGAGGACGCGAGAGCACACGGAAAGGACTGAACACAACTTCCGTTGCTCAATTTGCTGCTCTGCCATTGGTCAAGTCGGTTTTTAGATCTGTGTGCGCCGTTGTCAAGAAGTCCCCTTTGTCTTTGCTAAATCATCATGTAGTGTGAACCAGGCTTAACTCTGTCGAATAACATGTACAACCATTTCGCAGTGTTGCACACTATATCTCTGGCTTTTTTATAGCAGACTACGTGCAAATTTGCGCGTATGAATAACAAAAGATCGTTCGTATGCCATGAGTACACGCAAAGCAATTTTTACACTCAATTTTTACACGAACATTACACGCAGTGCCCATGCAATACCCACTCAGTGTCCACTCAAATTACACGCGAATTACACGCATTTTACACACGTGGACATGCTGCATCCCTCCGGCCGGCACTGTACATGCACTTACCAAATAAACTTGTTTCCACATGGCTCCCCATTCTCTAAGGACAGAAGTCAGTTCTTCAACCAGTGCTTCTTCCTTGAAAACACTTTCTGCCTCACTGGAAACAAAGATGTCACAAAATTAATGTCAATAAGACCCTCAATACAATAATTATGTAGCTGGAAATGGAAGAGAAGTGTGGTGGCTGGATCAAATTGATCCAAAGTGCAGTAAAATGAGTGTTACTTTGTTTTATTACAGAATAGACTAATATCACGCTTGTTGTGAACAATAGATTTGCCCATCCAGCCTCATCCACAAAACGAGCAAACGAAAAGGATCTTAATCCAATGGGAGCTAGAACTCATCCTGATGACGAGTCTAGATGGGCAAAATCTATTGTTCATCAGAAATGTGGTATCGGTCTATAACAGAGAAGAACCAAACAGCAAACTTAATACCTTGTTGATTCATCTTTGTTGTCCTTGACATAGATATACGTTGTAGGAAATATACCCTGAAAATTGGCATAGCATTAGCATAGCATAGTATTTTATAATTATGACTTTTACCTCGCCCAGCAGACTTAAAAGGTAAATACATGTAATCATTATTATAGCAACCTAAAAAGTATGTAGTGGAAAGTACAGTGTAGACCCAAATAATACAGTTGTTGTATGTGATACATGTACATAAAACACCATATTTCTAGCACAACAGAATCTTGGTAACTCAGTTAGTCGGGTAATTCAGTTAGCCGAGGTACCCTCCCTCCATGTAAACAGGTCCTTAGTCCCTGAACAAGGTTAAGAAGCCATGAAACACGCGTACTGTACATGTAATCCTCTAAAGGAAAAACAACCCATGGAATGGCCTGCAATTAAAGTGCACCTGGCCCAAAAATATTTTTCCGCTAATATAAAACTTTGCATCCATTCCAAAAATACTTAGCCTTTATTTCCAGGTTGACTTTTTTACGGGCTTCATAACTTACAATAAACTAAGCATCATTTGGTACACAATCAAATCAGAAGGAGCATGGGTCTATTCCTGATTTCACATCACAAACTGCTTTGCATGCATGTTTACAGAGGCTTAATGCAATGCAAATCAGTTTATGACATCAAATGATGAATAGACCCATGCTCCTTACTACATATTTGTAGCTCAGTAACGTGACAAACGACTAGATTTCATAACTTCCACAGCCTAATATATGTAAAATGTCAAGATTTGGTCAAACAAGGTGCAAAAAGGGCCAATGCATTTCTAACAGGTGCAAACATTTATTTTAGCAAAAAAAATATTTTGGGATTAGGTGCATTTAATGACTCTAGTGATTGACCGGTTCATATACATGTAGTGGCCATATTACCAAAACAGTTACAACTGTAGGTATTCTGAATTAATAACTTTTATACACTGTAGTGGTTTAAGGGAGATAGTTTTTTAACCCTTTCACTCCCAAGGGGTCTCCCTTTGACGAGTAGAATCGTCTGGCATTAGACAGAGTAAAATCTATAAAACTTGTCACTCCTGGGGAGTGAAAGGGTTATTAATATTATGCCTTGAAACTACATGTAGTAACTGGAAGGACTCAGCTAGAAGTATTTTTGTACAACATGTTTTTGTTTTCACACAAGATCTGTATCGAAAGTCATCTTCCAAAGTTTTCAGTGAAATACAGGTATCTTTTTATAAATTCAACTTTTCTGCCCTTTAGCCTTCAGTTTTTCTTCAATTTTGATACATTTTTGTACCTTGATAGCTTTGTTCCTCAAGGAAAACCCTCTGTACCATCCTGCATCACAAATGAAATAACAGTGTTAAACACTAGATGTATGACATGACAAAGTAGGTTACTTTACCACTTCAAACAAGAGGATGACAACAGCCGTTCACCTGATCATTTCATTAATTCATGAGCTATAATTTTGAGTGAGACATGAAATCATGAATTTCACACGACCTTCTTCATAATTAATGTGTTAATCAAATAAACCAAAAGTGGATGGATTTTGAATTGCATTGAGAGCTGCAAAGCTCCACCAGAAATTCCAAGGAATTTTCCCACCTTCCCACCTCTCCCTTGTCAATTAAACCTGACTCTCTCAGCCTGGTTTCACAGACTACAAACAAACCAACAGCGACTTTATTAATTAAAAAAAGATGTTACATACATTTTCACACATGCCTACATTTAGCAAGTGAAGCTAATCAAAGCAGGCAGTGTGGGGACGCTACACACATATTTATGGCATGGTGAAATGGTGAGGGGAATTAGGTAAACAGTGAAAAGATGGAACAGCAGAATACCAGAATACAACCTTCAAGTTCTAAATTCAGAAGTAGTGGTACATACAAACCTCCAAATGTTATAGGCTTGATTACGCCTTATTACCGGTAGTCTAATATTGTTAATTGCCTAATTGGCTAATGGTGCATAGAGCGCTTTTCAATTGAGTGTCGTAAAACCAAAACCAAAGCAATTGCTCTGACCAATCACAACAAAAGAAAGCAGTGCAATGAGCCAATCAGAATACGAAGCAATTACATGTAACCGGCGTAAAGTGTGGGAAAATGCGCGTGTGCAAGTCGCGATTGGTTTTGGTTTTGGTTTTCATTAGTTGAGAAAGTGGCACGAGTGTTCCTGGCCAATCACAGAGCGAAGCAATGCAAAACCAAAGCAAAACCAGAATTACTTTCGACACTCAATTGAAAACCGCTCTAAATAGGCATTATCAAGGCATCCTCATTTTTAGCATTTGGAGGTGGGGATACATTCTACCACTTTGCCATTCCATAGTTTCTTTATAATTATCTCCATATCATGATCCCATACGCCGTATGGGATTGTACAGAAACCTATAGCTGTGTGAAATGTTGTAGATTGATCACACTTATGCTGTGTTGGTAATAATCTGCAAACGAAATACCAGTTCGATGGGCTTTAGATTGAAACGAAATAAGCTAAGCTGAATGACAAAGAACGTGGGGTAGACTTGTAGCTACATAAAGAAATCTGAGCTGCTTATTTGCCACCAGCTTGCTTATAATTACTTTCGATGGTTTCGGTTTTCATGGTTGGTAATCGATCCACTACATGTAAGCTTATATATATCTTACTAGGAAAAACGTTCACCTGGGCTCTCTTCGAGTATTTGGACAGTCTCGCCAAGTTGGAGTTGGAGTTGATACATTCCTTTGCCATGGAAGTTGTAGATGACTAAATAAACGAGAGAGTGTTGAAGATCGGAGAGAAACGAGTAACACAAACACGAACGTGACACACTGCGGATTTGCGATTACTAACACGAAACCTGTACGTTCTACCCACCTATTCCAAGCTGTGGAGTCTTAAGAGCTTTCCAGACCGTCATTGTGGACTGGAGTTGTTATCTCCGTATTTTAATGTGGTGTAAAGATCAAAACATTACGACTTTGTTGCTCGGTGAAGCCCGTCCTTCCCACATCATGGACATTGGAATTTCCGGGTGGTACACCGCTGACACCACTGACATTCGGAATATAGGAGGAATGCAATTCGTGCAGTGTCCTATAAACTTAGCGTTGCTTTATTTTGAATGATATTATTTAACAATTATTCGCCGAAGTTGGAGTAAATATTGGCAAAAATTCCCCGAGACAAATTTCCGATTTTCTGTACTCTGATTGGCTGTATTTTCTATGGCATAGTATAAAAGAGACACTCTTTACTCGGTTTGGGGAGCCAGCGACCAATGCTCATACATGTACTTGCTTCAGTGCTACAGAAATTGAGTGAAGCGCTGTCAGTGTCGGTCATATGTGGCTCATGTACGGCTTAACCTTTCCCGTCATCCTCGTTCTGTTTGTATATTTGCTATTTTCCAAACTGAGCTCGATTTTGCTAAAAAAAAAAAAAAGAAAAAGAAAGAAAGAAAGAAAGAAACTGACAAATTAAGACCTTCACTAAAATGAGGAAGCTGTCTTCGCATGAAGGAAGGGGCAAGTTGATAAACAAAGGTTGATGAAATCGTAAATGATTTGAACCCAGGAGTCATATCATAACTAAGTTAAGTACGATCGTCCAGGTGAGTGTAGTCCTGAGATTGACTGTTTGTAGTGACATTGACTGAGGAGCGGATCCCGGAAGTCATCATCATTCTCAAGTGATTTGTGTAACGCCAGGAGATGGTATAAGTACTCAGGACAACACTCACCCGGACGATCGTGCTTCACTTAGTTATAAAGGTTGATTAGTAAGTGTGCCTGAAGCATGAAGATTATGCTCAGTCGAGAAAGTTATTGCCGTGAATTGTTTTAGAGTAAAGACATTCCAGATTGTAGAGCAGTTTTGCAGCGCAATCCTTTCCTCAGAGCAGATTTATCACTCTGTAAGTTATTACGTCTCACTACGTTTTTCCAGCGTAGGAAATGACCAAATTACTTCAAAATCAAAACAGTTTCCACGCAATAATCAGGAGTACCTATACCCACGTTTTTAAACAAAATACCCACATGTTTTAATCACCTTGCACAGCAAGGTTAAACCGACCAGAGTGACAACAACAAATGCTTTATTTGCACGACCATAAAGGAATTACAGTATTCCAAAAGCTACTAGTCTAAGTTTAATTACTAATTCAACTAATTGGTGTAAAACATTACAATTCTCATTCATTCATTCATTCATTCATTGATATTAATTTGTTTCTTAATTCAAAGCATTGCGAGATAAATGAAATTAATTGACAGTTAATTAAATAATCAGAAGAGTTCATAAAGTATCGCGTGAAAGCTTGGCAGGGAAACAGTGCTTTCATATGAATGTCCATAAAACAGAGAGGTAGAACCAGGTAGAACCAGGTAGAACACCCTTAAAGTGGCTCTGTCACGGCAGTTCTTGTTATAAGTTGTTTAAATTGTGAGGAAATACTTTTTCTATTACGCAATCGGCCTAACAAGATCATAACACAAGCCTTAACCCCTAATTTTAGCTTTGAGCAACAATAACTCAAAAACGAACTCGGTGATCCCTATTGTTTTATTTTCGAGAAATTATTAGCACAATAAAATAAAACTTTTTTGCAAAGTTAAAAAAAATTGTAGGAGCGGATTCAGGCTCCTACAATTTTTTTTAACTTCGTGAAAAGTTGGCTGTCGACACGCTTATTACTTCTAAAAAATGGGAGTTACCAAGCTGGGTTTTTTATTATATATTATTATTATTATTATTATTATTATTATTATTATTATTTTTGCTTAAAGCTAAAGTAAGGGGTGTTTTTAACAGGCTATGGTGTTGCTATGGTAACCTGTTGCGTAAAAAAAAAGTTCATAACTTGTTCAGCAATGATTGGGCATTTCTTTGATACTCCGTTAAAGGTATTAACTAATAAAGATTGGCAGTAATGATCCATCGAAATAGGAGTGCTTGAAAATGCTGGAAACTAGTAGGAGCCACCTTAAGTAAATGGTCACACTGCAGGACTTCGTCTATAGACTGACTCTCTGAAAGTACTTGAAAGGACATCATTGTAACACCGTGGAACTAAATCCTCTATCACACCGAGATGAGGTCTATATAATTGAATATTTTAGCGCGTCCCCATATGCATAAAACAGGCAAAAATCACATTAAATCGGCTTGATAATCGCACTTTAATCAGAGAGGTGAATTACTCAAAAGTCAGTCGAATAGAGTGCAAATGCTATTGGTGGTGTGTATTCCGATATGTCCGTGTGAAAAAAAAAGAAACGTTTACAGTAAGGGAGCGTTTGTTTTGTCTTATTCGAAGTAACAATATACATTGTGTTTGCAAGAAATTTTTAAAATTTCCAGAAAACAAAATATGCCAATTTCGGAGTACAGTCATTGATCGAGCGAACCCCAGATTAGGCCTGCCTGCTTGGCATTACTGTAAAGTATTTTTCCTATGTACCATTCTAGTTTTCATTCCAATTACTCCCCAGACACATTTTTTTGTATACACGGCAAGATCTTTTCTTTGATTTCACAAGGTGAGATGAACATTTGAATTTTGTATTCTATTTTGGTCATTTTTATTAATAACACGAAATTGCCTGGAGCGAGATCACTGCATGATGGCCAAGTTCACCGTGCAAACTCTTTTATTTCGCCTCAGCCAGAAAAATACATCTTTGCTCCATTAAAAACGAAATGGATACCTACTGTTACAGCACAATCTTGAATGAACTAGGAAACCAGCATTACGCACGTGTAAAATGGGGTTTCTGGCGCAAAATCAAAATACGTAAACAAGCCTCTTTTTCCAATTTTAACCCGCTGAGGGACAACTTGGGTGGTGGGGGAAGTTGTCTTGTATCTTGATTTCTCGCCAGAGACCCTCATTTTACGCGTGTGTGTAACATCATATCGCAAGAGCGGAAGCCCCAGTTGCGCACATTGAGAACTAGGGTTTTCACGTTCGTGACATTTACGCAAGAGTGAGCCGCAGGCAACCGGTTCAAACCGGTTTCAACCACGTCACCCAAATTTTGCGCTTGGTTATCAGGCGCGGATCCAGGAGAGGTGAAATGGGTGAATTTTCACCCCCCCCCCCCCCCTTTTTTTTCTGAGCCCCCCTTCTTTCTTTTTTTCTTATTCCTCAAATATTGAAATAATATTTGATTTCTCTGATTTCTCTGATTGAGGTGGAGAAAATTCACCCCCCATTTCAAAATCCTGGATCCGCGCCTGGTTATACAGCCTGTTGAACAAGAGGGTGCGCCAGGTTATACAGCCTATTGAACAAAGGGGTCATTGGCTTAAGATGGCAGCAGCACACTATGCCCCGGCCGCGCAAGATGGGGCAGCCATTGGAGAGCAAGTTTTTGATCACTTCGTCGTTGCATGAAACGATTTTCAGGGTTGGAACGAAGCGCAGGAAGAAGTCCAACTTCCACCAGAAATTACTGGCAACCACTTGCTCTCCGGGCTCATCCTTAAACAGGCAATAAAAAATAATATTAAAGAACGAGAAGAAATGGGGTGGGGTAAAGTTCATGAAAAACTTAGAGAATTTTTTGCTCCATCCGAAGATTATTTACCTCTTAAAGATCGGTTTATGTTTCATAAAAAAATGGACGAATACGATAAAAAAACGTATAATAATCTAGATATGGATTTTGATGAATATCTTAAGGTTACCGTGTACGTTCAGGGTATAAAATTTTCGATTTTTATTTTTCTCCATAAAAATGAACTTTTTGTTGTGATCTTTCAAGCAAAAAAAACCCAATTCAAAACGAGTGAATAGTCGCCGAGAGATTGGGAAAAACCTATATGCACCGGATGTAAACATGGACAATATGTTAATGCGAATGCAGCCAACCGGAGCGATTTGCGCGGGAAATATTGCACGCGAAAAAGTTGCTTTGCTTCATGAAGGTTGTGCGCTTTTAGTTTTTCGGCTATGACGATGGGTCAGGTAAACTTAGTCAAAGCCGGAGAATATGTAACAAAGTGATAAACCAGTGAACTGTTTGTAGCATGAGAGTTTGCGTGCAGATAAAATTACGCGCAAAATTTCCACAGTAGGTGACAGGAAGAAAAGTTAGCCTAAATTGATTGGCTGATCGTCGATAGAGGTGTTTGCGGGCGGTGTTTGTTCGTGTAGTGAAGATTTTTTTAAGCGCTGTTTTCGCAAAGTTTATTTTTGTCTTGAAGAGGACACTTTCAAGAGTTACAATTCAAGGGCGATTTGTTCGATTTCGATCAAATTTGGACAGCCGCTAGAATAACTTATCTTCAACAAAAACGTGTTGGGGAATTAGATAATTCAAAACCGTTTTTCGCTGAGAGCCATTTCCGTGCGCTCGCTCCGTCTCTTTTTCTAGCGAATTTGAAAATGCTCTGTAACTTTTGAATGCAGTCGAATAAAGAAAAACCCCAACACGTTTTTTTAGCGTCTGGTTTCCAGACTTCGAGAAAAATATCAATTTCCCTAAATACGAAAATCACATTTAGTTGTAGCTTTCAAAAGTTAATTTACACCT
The DNA here is from genome assembly GCA_016490735.1 of Pachyseris speciosa. Lineage (NCBI taxonomy): Eukaryota > Metazoa > Cnidaria > Anthozoa > Scleractinia > Pachyseridae > Pachyseris > Pachyseris speciosa. Next base: position 356,867 of record JAEMWC010000052.1, on the reverse strand, counting down.
TCGAGTATAAACTCCACGGAGCGTTCAGTAATTCACTTTCTCACAACATTAATGAAATATTCAAATAGCTAGTTCAATTAGCTTTAATTTGATATATGGTTTATGGTATCTGGGATGTAATCGGGAGCCGCTACAACACTTAGATTAGAGACACCCCTGAAGGTACACGGTAACCTTAATTTATCATTATCGACTTTTTTAGATATATTAAATAATTCAGAAATAATGAAAGAACTGTTTGGCACAGATGAATTCCAACAGCAATTTTAAAATATTTGGAAGCACAATAGAAAAACATATTAGAGAAAGGTAACGAAATGGTATCAATGGAGCTGCTTCAAAACTTCCCCAACAAGCTTCATGAAAAAATTATTAAGGAGTTCATTGTAATAAAAATAAGAGAGCGAAACGCTCTGGGATGGGATATTGTTAATCAAGCTATTCGTGAAGCCCCAATTTGTGACAGAAAGGAACGAATTACAAGAATATTAGTTTCAAGTAAATATAGCCCTTGTAACTTAAATGGGCCTTGTGACTTATGTCCAAAAAATGGGGGCAAAAAACACTATATCGAACCACCTTGGTTTAACCCCGAAGACTATGAAGAAGACTTTTTGAAATTCTGGTGAGAGCCTAAATAGGGCAACCCTAAAATATAGAATCCGGAATTCGGAATCCGGAATTCGGAATCCGGAATCCGGGTTTCCGGATTCCATCTTTTAGGGTTGCCCTTCAAAATATTTTTTTGTGAAGCGGCGGCGACAGCGCCACACAAAGCTGGTTTTCGTTATCCCACAGATTTTACATTTCGCCGTTACAATTTTCCCTCCATTTGTTGTTATTTTAAATTGTATTGTGCCCCGAACATTGGAGGTTTTCATTTTTCCTTCATACAGTAAAGATCCTCCATGATCTTTCAAGGTTAATCATATATTTAAATATTCAACTTTGTTCGATCTTTCACCCGAAAGGAATTAGCATATGTGACAGGAACTTTGTTGGGGGGTTTCCCTTTTGAATGAGTCATCAAGAGACAACAAATACGATGAAGCTTCATTCAGAAGGATTTGCGCAGAATTCGGCGTTAATTCGAGCTCAGCCCGACTTTCGTTTCACCCACCGCCAAAACCACGGCCTTGGATATGTATTCATTCTCTACGACAACGGAGACTTTGCCCAGAAGCTCTGACAGTACCCGACACCGCTTTCCAACCCATCCAACCAAAGGTTTGCGGACGAGGGCGGCACGGACGACGCTGGCAATAAGCTTCATTTCATCAGAAACGACCAGGGCGCGGACAAACAGTTTGAGTATTTTGTGCCAGATGTCCAGCGCTATCAGCTGGCGGAGGATGAGGCAAAGTTCGTTTGGACATGGCAGTGGCGCCGGGCACCTGGCTGATGCCGTCGAGGATGGTTCTGAATACAGGAAGCGTGGTGGGCTACAACAACAAGCTTAAGCAAGCCGGGCCGGGGATGAAACTCGGCGTAAACAACGATGTGAACCAGGGCACAAAAAAAAACTGCCCTTCAATTGATGGCGGGTGGGCCTTCAAAGGTCAACCAGCCAAACAGCCATCCTTCAAATCCAATCCATAAGGCCGCTACAAAAGAAAAACCAAAAATTTCAACTTCACAGCAACAACAGGAAAATACAAAACCAACGCCAAATCTGGAAACCGAACCAATCCCGCCGGCAGGTTCAGGAAACGATGCCCACGACGTGAACAAAATAATTGTCGCGTTAGGAGCCGTTTTAATTGCCGGATTGGTGTTCTTTTCACTGAGGCGGCGCAGCGGCGGAAACTAGCGGTTTTTCTTGACATACCCCTCCACCAGAAAGGCAACCACGGCCAAAATAAGCAGCCATGTGTGCTCAGCCAGAAAACCGATGGCCTGGCCGGCAGTTTTGAAAAGGAAAGAAACAATCGAGCCGATAAGGCCTGGCAGAAGCGAAGCTGTTTTTTTGCCGATTTCTTTCAGCCCGTTTCCAGTTCCTTTCCCAAGGGCTTTCAAAGAGTTGGTGATGGCGCCAATCACAGCACCAATCGTGACACCAGCCGCGAGAACAATCGCCGTCACGGTAACGCCGTATTTTTTGAAAATCTCTTTGATCCTCACACGAAGCGGAAGCGCCCCTTCTCTTTCCGCAATCTGTGTTTGCAAGCGCGCGAGCTCCTCCGTTCTTTCGGCCACCCTCTCTTCCGCGGCTTGTTTGTCAGAAGGGGAGGCGTCTGGATCATCGATTATTGCTCCCGAAGCTCAGCTTCCCATTCGTTCAGATCATCGAGGGTTTTTGTGTCGTTGAGTCTTTCTTCCAAGGTGTTTCTCTGACTTTCTTTGGCCGCAAGGCTTGTCCTGATTTGGTCGACCCGGGTTTTTCTTTTGCTATTTGCCGCACTTTCTGTTTTGCTTGTTTTTCAAGGGCAGCCACTTCTTTTTTGGCGTTTTCAAAAGGGGTTCGGTAATTTTTGACCCGTTGCTGCAGCTCTTTCAATTCTGATTCATTTTCAACGTTTGTCCCAAGTTGATCAATCTTGGCTTGGGTTCGTTCGATTCTTATTCGCAGATCTTGCGCTTCTTGAGCCGCCTTTTCTTTTTGTGCGTTTAAAAATTCAGCATTTTTAAGTTGTTTTTCTGCTTCTCTCAGGCTCCGTCTGGTTTCTCTTATTTCTTCATTATCTTGAGAAATCAGAGAATCAGCTTCTGGACCAAGGCTTGTTTGGAACTTTTCTGTAAATCTTTTGAGAAGGCCGATGCCATACTTTTTAAAAATTTCAGTCTCACCACTTTCGAACCAAATGAGACAATTGTTGTCTCATTTCCGGGTTTTTTACTGAAACCAATAAGGCCTAATTTTGCAAAATCCACTCGGGGAAACCTTTTTTTATGAAAGTTTTTGCCCTCACAAGCAGAGCCGGTTTGTCATCTTGATGAATAAAACCCTCGAGTAAAGGAATGCCGTCGCGACCAAAAGAGGTCTCATTATAAGATGTGTCCGGCAGCCCACTCGTTTCATGCAAATGAGTTCGCATCTGAATTTCTTCGCCACCATGATATGGTGTAGAAGCAGCGTCTGGTTGAAAGGGCTGTGTTCTATTGATTTCCCGCTCATCGCCGTCATCGTCGTTCTTGTCTTGGTTTAACAAACGGGGGTCCTCCATTTCCGCGTCATAGCCGCCTTCCGCCATTGCGTTGATATCTTCATAATTTATTTTTCAATTGAACTTTTAAACTCTTGGTTATAATCATGGACGATGGTTATGATGTGAAAAAAAAAAAAAAAAAAAGCACAGGACACTGTGCAAGCAAACCTTTGGCCAGAGCACAAAGAGAAAAATACCTTTGCAATGAAGGCTGAGCGCACCATAAAGCGCATCACATTTGATCGAAGCGAAGCCAACCCCGGAGAAACGCTTTATGTTACAGTCCCCAAGCTGAATGAGCACGAAGTCCTCGTGCCTTGTTCGCGCTTGTTTTTATAATCGACCTGGCCGGAGGACACGCCAATAACTTCCTCGTACAAAACGTCCCGGGAGCGCTGATCGACAAGCTGGTTGTGAAATACGCTGGCACCATACTGCAGGAAACAGTAGCATATGACGTTTTCAAGATCTGGGAAGACCTTTTCCTCTCGCAGGAGGAGCGGGACAACATGTTGCTCGAGGGCATCCAGAGCGATGACCTCAACAGGATCCGCTCGGGGGCGGGGGACAAGAAAACCTCGGGCGTCGCCTTGGAAAACAAGCTGGAAAAGGTTTTCGGTAAAAAATACCGAATTAGGCTGGACCACCAGATTCTGACCGACCACGGAGTTTTTTTTATCCCCAAGCTCTTTACAACGACCTTGTGTTCGAGCTGACACTTGCGGCAACAAAATAGGTTGTGAGGGGTTCAGACACCACGAAACTTGTCTACAAGCTGAAAAACATCCAGCTCGAGTACGAAATGATCCGAAGTAAAACTCTGGCTGACGAGGCTGAAAGCGCCTATTCCGCCGGCAAGGAATTCCTTTATGACCTCATTGTGCGGGAAAAAATGGTGACCTTCAACAGAGCCTCACACGCCAGACTCAACATAAAAGTCACCCCACAGCGAAGATCTCTGAAAAGCCTTCTTCTCCTATTCGTTGAGCCCTACACTGCAGGCGCAAGGGATTCAGAAAATTATTTCAACCCAGACCTGACAAAAGACAGCATCACGATCAATGGGGTCCCAAACATGGTTTTCAGCAATGGGATTAAAGGCAAGGACATGTGGGAGGAAGCCAGCCGCTTCTTTGGTGGCCCATATTCCGCTTCAAGGCGGGGAGGTAAATCGGCAGGGCGGTGCCACATGAGTGCATCGAAGTTTTATGACAACAGGCTGTTAATCGATTTGCGCTCCATGTCGGATCAAGCGATGCACGGCAGCGGCACATGCCTCGTAAACAGCACAGACGGGATTCAGCTTGAACTCGAGAGGGACACCGGAGGCTCTGGCAATGTGAACTGCCATATTTTCGTTATCAGCGACTCGCAGTTCAACCTCTTGGGCAGGCAATTGGAATCTGTGCAATACTAACATATATAGCATGAACCCGAATAACATTCCGTTCAATGCTCTCATTGTTGGGCCGACAAATTCAGGCAAAACAGGGTTCATGGTGGACCAGCTCACGGGCCATTTCCGCGGCAAATTTAACTTCATCGTGCTAATCTGCCCGACGTTCGCACACAACAAGACCCTCTTCCGATTTGGGGAAAACGATCCGCGGGTGGATGTAATAATTTGCAAGCAGCACGAGGTGGAACTTTGGTTGAAGATCGTAACTTTTGTTTTTGAGGGCACCAACACCGTTATAATCCTTGACGACTGCGCGGCCTCAAAAGAAGTAAAAAAGCGCACAGGCCAGCTGGTGCATCTCGCCTTTTCCGCAAGGCATATTGGCATCAGCGTTTGGGTGCTAATCCAAAAGTACACCAGCATCACAGCGTCTTTTCGGGAGAACATTGCGGCGGTCGTTCTTTTTTACAACCCCTCGGCCAAGACCACGAAAGCCATCTTTGATTACTATGCAGGCGATCTGTTCCAAGAAGAATACAAAAGTATGATTTCAAAGTTGAAAGAGCGAAAGTTTTCTTTCCTTGTTTTCTCGCTTCGGCACCCCTTCGGGGTTAACTGAGTTGAATTCCAGCTCTTAGGTGGGCACACCCGAATTAAAAAAATAAAAGTTGAAGTATAGATGACAGAAGATGATCGTGCAATGGTAGAGGTTTTGGAAATGCTGGAAGCGGAGGCACCTAACGTGGAAGGGGGTGCTTTGCCCCTGGATGCCACAGGTCCTGATATTCCTGCTCTCCGCGAGCATCTGGCAGTTTTGGTGTCGACGGGGAAGGCTAAGGATGCCATCGGCGTGCAGTTGACGTACGAACAGGTAAAGCGCCTCACCGACAAAGAGGTTGAGAGGTATTTCAAAAGGTACGTAACGTATGTTGGCTCAAAGACAACCGAGAGCTTGATAGACAGCTGCATTTTTCTTTTGACCAAAGCCCCGGGTTGTTCGTCAACATCAAAGGCGTTGAGGCTTACCAAAAAGAACTCAAAGAAAACTACATTATCGGGAAAGAGCTCTCCAACCTGGCTGGCAACTTTGCTTTGAAATGCGGCTGGTGGCTTGCTGTGGCCAACGCGGTGCTGATCACCACAAAACACATTGATTTTACACCGGACCTGGGGACGCATGAGGCGGTGACACATGTATATAAAAATGATGCTGAGAAATCCTCAACAACTGCTGAATAAATGCTGACAATTACAAAGCAACTGCTTACTATTTTTTGCTTGCTCAGTATATTGCCGACAAATTAAACTTTCCTTCTGTTAGATATCTTCACAATGTCGGCTGAACAATCTGAAGCACCGGGTGGTGGCGAACCACAAGCAACACAGACCTCGCAACCGTTCAATGGACAACTTACTTCCCCCGCTCCAACCACACAGCGTCAAAAAAATCCCAAGCGAGTGGCTGTGGGCAAGTTGGTGGCGGAAAGAACGCGGCAGACACGCGAAGCGCAGCAAAAAGCCGCAGCAGAGGCCGCTGTCATAATTGCAAACAACAAATCTGAAAAAGATAAAAAAAAAAAAAAAAAGGCTGAAACTGCAAATGCAACTGCAAATGCAATACCCGCTCCGAAGCTGGAATCTGAGGATTCTTCCGAAAAATCAGATTATTCTTTTTCTACTCTGCTTTCTGTTGGTGGGCTTATTGTTGGGGCGGCGGGTGTTTATTATCAGCGTGAGGCCTTAAAAGCCAGGTTTAAGTCTTTGGCTCCAGGAAAGAGGGAAAGCTCCCGAGCCCTCCTGTTCCCAGCGAGCCCGCTCCTGGAATGCAAAAGAGAAAAAGAGGGGCCAGACACATGGAATAATTTTCATATTAAACTTTTCAACTTTTTATATTACTTACCCTGTCTGACAATAAGCTTTTCAAAACGATTATGGATGCAGCAATTCTCACTGGCCTAGTTGCTGGCATTGGTTGGGTCGCGAAAAAGGTTGTGAAAGAGAATTTCACATCTGACCCCAGCAGTAATGTGATGAACTATGCGAAATTCACATCCGCAATGGCGGGCAGCATGGCTCTCAAACGATATCTCGAGGACCAAAAAATCCTTCCCGCCAATGTTTGAATTTTCCACCCAAAGGCGTGTGTTTTGAAAAGTGGGATCTAATATATATGATGGCAACAATTGCGATTATGGTTGGTGGTGCGGTCTTGAATGTAGCGACATTCATCGGTGGCAATTACCTCGCAAAGGCGCTTAGCGGCGGCGATGATGCCGCGCTTGACGAAAAAAAGGCGACACGACAAGGCTCTCGAAGATTATC
>JAEMWC010000052.1:295000-345000 GCA_016490735.1 Pachyseris speciosa | reverse complement strand
AGCAAATCCACAAGCTTCGTGTACATTTGTTTTCTCTGTACATCTTGTTTTTTCTCGTTTGTCTTCCGGAATTTTTGTGATTACTGCTTCAAAGTCGGCGTAGATAACGAAGGGTGCTTTCATTTGTTTTTTGAAGTTTTCAAATTTCAGGATGTTTTCACTTTCTTTGGGCATTTCTATTCTTGTTGGGGCGCCTTTTACCCCGTTGCAGTATTTTTGGTGCTCTTCAAGAACCATTTGTTTAGAGAACAAAGACAACCACACTTCGCAAAAGAATTTTTGCCTTTGTGTTTCGAGTTATAATAAAGCAATGCTGACATTTTTTTATGTAGCAGTAGTGGGTTTTTTCGTCTTTTTGCAAAATCATCAAATTTATTCTTTTGATTCTTTTTTCTTTCCTGGAGATTCTGTGAACATTGACGCTTTCTTTCTTCTCATCCCACCCATTAACATTTATTGCAAGATGTGGATTTTGTTTTTCAAGTTTGTCGATGCCTTTTACGGGTGTTGGAAAACTTATTCCATCCGGCCCAGTTGATTCCATCGACCTGACGTTTCTGTATTTGCTTGGTCTTTATGGGTCTTTGGAGACAGGAAACAAAGCAGATTTCAAAGCCCATTTCAAACATTCGTTGTCTCTATTCTTGACGTTTATGATTGCCTTTTTGCTTGCCAGTTTTGGGGAGCAAGGGACATAAGTTCCTCCGGCAAAAGGTTCATAATTTGCGATGTTCACGTAGGTGCGAGATATGCCACTGACCGCCCATCCTGTACCATTCGCAGGCCATTTGTTGATTTCGCCTTGAATCCTTCCAACAAACTGATCAAACTGGTTTTGAAATTCGGCTACATAGTTTTCTGGAGTAATAATATTTGTTTCTCCTATGAAATAATGTCTCTGTGTTATCGTTTCCAATTCGTTTTCTTCATTGCGAACTTCGCGTTCAAACATAACTTCCATTCCAAAACTTGCTTTGATGCTTCCAAATTTGTCAACTCCTTCTTGAACAGTATCAAAGGCTTCTTCTCTCATAACATTTGCAGAAAACTCTTCAATTTCACTTTTGTATTCGTTTTCTGGAGAAACGTCTATTCTCCAAACGTTGTTCCAACCCTGAAAATCGTTTCTTGCAACGACGAAGTGATCAAAAACTTGCTCTCCAATGGCTGCCCCATCTTGCGCGGCCGGGGCATAGTGCTCGTTTAAGACCTCTTCCTGCATGCGTGCTGCTGCCATCTTAAGCCAATCACCCCTTTGTTCAATAGGCTGTATAACCTGGTGCACCCTCTTGTTCAATAGAGTGTATAACCTAGCGCAAAATTTTGGTGACGTGGTTGAAACCGGTTTGAACCGGTTGCCTGCGGCTCACTCTTGCGTAAATGTCACGCACGTGAAAACCCTTGTTTTCAATGTGCGCAACTGGGGCTTCCGCTCTTGCGATAGTGCACACACGTGTAAAATGGGGGTCTCTGGCGAAAAATCAAGATACGTAAACAAGCCTTTTTTTCCAATTTTAACCCGCTGAGGGACGACTTGGGTGGTGGGGGAAGTTGTCCCTCAGCGCGTTAAAATTGGAAAAAGAGGCTTGTTTACGTATCTTGATTTTGCGCCAGAACCCCCATTTTACACGTGTGTGCACTACAGGTGATCACAAGCACATGGATTTTTAATAAACGTTTTTAACTAAAATGAAATTCTATAAAGTGTTTGTCATGCAAAAAAAAAAATGCAAGCGGTTTCTCGAATGTTGTTGTAGTTACGTATATATGCTAAATATAGAATATAACTTTCAACTTCTGTATCATTTTTCTCGCGTGTCAGTGATGAATCGTAATTATAATACGACGAAAACCTATTTTTGCTCAGCAAGCGGGATCGGACCGTGACGGACTATTTCTCAGCAAGAAAACTACAGGCCTGCCTTTGAAATACAGCTGTCCTTTTTTTTGTCAAAAAGACAAATCCAAAACACTTCATCCAAGAATTTAATTATATCCTGTACCCATATGACAATTTATGTTTAAAATGTCATCTTCAGCAAATAGGCGCCAACGTTTGTCGAAAGATGACATGTTTTGCAACATTAGATTCCAAAAGAAGTCGGAGCATAGAAATTTGAAATAATAAAACGTCTGTGAAAGGTCGCGGCGAAATCGTTAATAGACCTTTTTCCACAATCGGTAGTTATAAATCATTGTCTCGCAAAGCTCGGTGACAAAATGGGCACCAGCCGATCTGTTTAGACTGCTTATTCACCCACGTTGAAGGCCTCAACAAATATTTGAAACTCCCGTATGGTTTATTGATGTGGAATCAGATGAAAGGCAAATTTGTATAGTCTTAGCGAGATTTCTGTCGTGGAGCAGAAATCCTGCAAGAGGTGAACTGCGAATTTCGTATAAATTAACTTAACTGTCACCTTCTTTTTTCTGCTCAGTTTGTGGGCTGTCAAGTCTGACTCCAGCTTCTGAATTTTTTTTAATGCCAAATTGAGGCTTCAAGGTTGACCGAGGTGAAGAGGGAGATTTATAATGCTTCATCCCGGCGTGGGTCGCACCAGCTGCAAATAAACTGGTAAGTGAGAGCAATTTTAACGACTGACACACAGTTAAATGCAATTAGTTATAGGCAAGCCAAAGTCCCCTTGGCTTTTGCTTCTATTACTAAATACATTATAATGTTCCTAAAATCGTGAAAAGTTCAAAATAAGTTGCCGGCAAGTTAAATTTGATCAGTGTATTGTGTCTGGGTGAATTTTTTCTTCGTATTTCTCAACGAAACCCGCAATTTACGGTCAGCTGGCAAACGTGATCTGATTAGAAGGTTAAAAATTTCCACGCGCGTGAAATTGCAATTAAACAAATCTCAAGTTGGAACTAGTCGAAGCTATTTCACTACGTCAAACAAATAACGGAGACTGAACAGACGGGAAACCATTAGAAGCCTTAAGTTTCACACGGTGGGCGTATGTGATTACGGACGCATGAATATCACTCACTTTAAATGGTAATTCCCTTCACTGTGGTATTAGTCGAGACGCTAGCGCTATCTCAGCCACCGTTACCAGCAGTAGTTAGTGTCTTCAGAGAGACATCAGAGTGCTCTGATACCCAAATTCATACAATTAAAACGACCGAGCGCCTCTTGTTTAACTGCTTCACTTATTCATATAAGTACCTAGCTGGCTGAACGGCTTTAGGAGTTTAATAGCGCTTTTCATTGCAAAGTCTTGAGTCACGGATCACAGTGCAGTTGTCACTCTGTTCGGTCATTACGAACGTCAACTAGCGACAACGCCGCAATCCGATAGCATTCATCACTCTGGTGCTGCAGAAGCCATAACTACTCGCAAGAAAACTGCTAAGGGTAAGTTCAGTCAGTCAACGCAATTCAACGTATTAACAGGTTGCACATGTATACAGTTTTATTTCATTTTATTCGATTTTCCAACTTTGGTCTGTCTAAGATAAGCATGTCGCATGAATGTAAATCCGGGCGGCACCCTGTCTTGGGTGCTCAGATTATAATAGGTATCATTATCAATAAAATATATAACGAATACAATAAAAAATCTCTCGAAGCCGATCTACGAAAAACAACGAGCAAAACAACATGAGCAGGACCCGCGTAGCAAGTTTGCAATAGGTGGGGGGGGGGGGGGGGGGGGGGAGCGGCTCACTTCGAAAGCGTTAGCGTGAGTCATGCTCAACCCCGGAAATTTTTTAAATAAAGTCCTCTGAAACGCCTGGAAATGCATTTAAAACTAGCATCAGGAGCATGGTGTGGTGAAACTTATTTAGCTTTCCGCAACAAAAAGCGGTGTTTTAAAACAAGAATTTAATTACCTTTTCGCTTGACTAATCATAACGTTCCCACAAAGCTCAACTTAAAATACGATTGCCCTCGGGACATTGCACTGTTGAAAAGTGCGGGGAGGGGGGGGGGGGGGACCTAAAGTAGTGAGCGTACTTCATCCAGCCCACTCTACTCAGTTTCAGTTTTTGTAGTCAAATGCTTATCTCAGGCAGCGTGGAAGATCATAACTGACTTCGCCGTTCCACAATCACGACGCCCGAGACAATCTTACGTCAGTATAAATTAGCTTTGGCCTATTGTTCCTAACCTTAGGAAATAAACTAACCACACAAAGCAAAACATACCCCCCTAGGGCTATATGATACTGAAAACAATCATTTTGCAACGGTACAAAGAGGTTCATATCACCCAGTGATATTTTCCAACTCAGTTATACGGTTTTGGAGAGGCAGTTGCTTCACTCGGCCAAAACAAATGGGATAGATTTTATTCCCAACGAAACTGGAAAGATATTGACGGTTCACCTGAAGGCGAAATTTAGACTAAGATCGATTTGGCAGCCTCTAAAGAGTGTCTCTAACAGTCAAAGCAGAATGAAGAATGCATGAGTTAAATTTATTGTACTACGGTTAGCTTGTGAAGGCACACTGCCTTTCTGTAGTTTCTGTATCTCTTTCGCCACCCTTGTATGCAAGACCGCAGAAATGGCACCTGCACCTCGCGGGCTCATGCTTGTGCATGTTCTATGAAAAAAGAACCAATATGCAAGAGTTGCGTTAGCCTGCGTCGGCCTTGTTGACGGGCCAATCATATCGCGTACTTAAATTCTGGTACACAGAACAACGAATTCGGCGCTGTTTCGCAGACATTTCTAACCGGAGTTAGATTTCGTCAGCTGGACGCAAGTTAGAGTCGTGTTTGACCAGGAGCCCATCACTAGGAGCGTACAACTAAACTATATTCCTGTCACGGCGTTTTCACAGACCAATTTATCTTAGATTGAATTTTCCCGCGAATGTCTGACTCCCACAGGAGCTCCGATGACATCACAAGAATCTCCACATGCAGGGCCCTTGTTTTCGCTCATTAAACCTATTGTTTCGTGTTGCTCTCGTTCCCATTGCCTTCCTCGTTGCCCTTTATCGCGGAAAAAGATAATCTAAAAATAGATCGGTGTGTAAAAATGCCGTGACGTAGGCTTGGTATGGGAGTTGTATGCTCCTAGTCATGGGCTCCTGGTTTGACTCAGTGAGTGAACAGCTCTCAAAAAGCCGACCAACCTAACTCAGGGCTGAAAGTATGAGTTGGCCATTATTAATTCAAGCTATTTCCAGATGACTTGCCAAAAAGATTATTATTTCAAAAAATATACATATATTTATTTATAACTCACCGATTAATTTTTGCGCGATTTTATTGGCTATTTTGGATCACGTGGTGCAAATCGGAGGACGAGTATGAGGCAATATACCCCGTCCGCGTCGATATTTGTCCTCCGATTTTTCGGGAGTCGCAAAAAAAAAAAAAAAAAAAAAAAAGACAAAACAAAGCCAGACTTTTTAAAGCTCCTGCAATTTCAAATAGAAGAATCCAATCACAGCCTTAAATAAAATAAACTCAACCAATCAATGCAGTTGTTGACGTCATTCGCAATCGTCGTTAGATCACCGTTTTGTTGGTTTGTTGTTTTTCAACTTTCAACTTTCAACTTTCAACTTTCAACTTTCAACTACGTATACGCGAAAATTAACTCGGGAGGGTTATGGAATAAATAAACCCTTTTCTGGCTAGCTGGTATACTGCGGAGGATAATGTCCTTTGCAGTGAGATTGTCCTCAAAATTTCGCAGCTGCCCTCGAAGCTTCGCTTACCAGCCAACTGTTCATTTTTCGGACAATCTATCACCGCGGACATTATCCCCCGATATACCAGCCACCGAAAGGCGTTTGTTTACTAAATAACGTTTCAATACTGAGCCAGTACCTCCAGGTGATGTTTTCTATTCACACAGTAGCTATCAATAATTATTGTCGAGGCCCTTCATTTCAAAACCGCCAATTTTAATTTGTTCCGTTTTGATAGCTTGCTGTGATCGCTTTAATTAAATATTTTGAATGGTTGTCGGGGCGTCTGTGAATACGTTATCAATCCACTTGTCAACATAAACCAGGTTCCCGTGTTCGTTAAATAAGAAAAAAAAACGAGACAAACAGACTGTTGGGTCTAAACCAAGAAAAATTTTACGAATAAATGAATAAGAAGTGTATTGTCAAAAGGTAGACAATTTCCTCCCTAATTTTTAAGTTCAAATTGACATGCATAACATTATAAATTAAATACGTGACAATCAAACTACACTGCCAATGAATATACAGCTGATAAATGTAAATTAAATAAGACTTTTAAGTAGTCTTCTTAATTTCTTCCAATAAAGTAAACTGTTTGATTTTATCCATTTATATATTGAACATGTAATTTGATGAGGAGGACACTGTAGCTTTGCCGATTAAGTATCCCAGACATGGCTCCTAAACTGACGGATAAAAACAGCAGACCATACTTCTTCATTAATTTACATTCATATTTCGGCGATATCAAGAAGTGTCGCATTCGGTCAGCTCGGCCACAGGTGAGGGATTTTTAAGATAACGGCGAACTGGTTTTACACAGAAGATATTTTAACCTTTATATCCCCCTCCTTTTCAATTTCGTTTTTGAGTAGTTACGGCGAAACGAAATGGCCCCTTGTCTCTCGGTGACCACCGTGGCGATTTCAACTTAGTTTGTAGGACTTTCAGGTTTTGAAGTTAAATTATTTTATCGCATCGTTTCAATTCACGCAAGTACTTCACTTCTGGTTACGAATTAATTTTTTTGGATCCGCCAGAGGCAGAAAGTGCTATTATGCCACGCAGTTCAAGCTAACAGTTATTCACTGCCTAGTGAATAAGCAGTTGTTTTCAACCGAGCGCATTCATGATTTCACCGAATATATTTTCAGTACCAGACAAACTCATTTTTAAAGTTAATGTTCTGCCGAGACCCGGTTAGCGATGAGAGCAACGTTCGATGAAGGACTGATCTGTTTATACATGTGTTTATGCAAGGCGGTAGTGCCTAGGTCGGTATAAAAAGATAAATTATTCCAAGCCCGCGATCGCTGGTTAATTGTTGAAAATGTCTGTCTGAATCTGGCTGCTGGAAATATCAAATACATCTCCACAAATAACCCAGTTACAGCTACAGTTTTGCCAAGGTTACACACTACTGTGTGGAATCATGATTCCTGTTGCGCCATGAAGTGCGGTGAATCTTTGACATATATTCAGAAAATTCGCTGCTCATTAGGCATATATAGATTGTGCTCGGCAACTTTTGAGCAACTTTTAGTGTTTTCAGCAACTTTTTGTACTGCGAGCACCCTAGAGCAACTTTTGCCTTCCTTGGCAACTTTTGAGTCAACAAATAGTTAAAAACTGACCAAACCATCATAAAGGTCTTTATTAAAAGGTTTTTATTAAAACTGGTCAAAACTAAGGATGTCGTACGTTCTTACAAATGATTTATAAAATAACCGCCCACGAACTGGACAGCAGCTTTCTATCTAATGGGCGCCTTCATCCAGTGGATCCAGTGGTTATTCGCTCCAACAACAATCTTGTACCCAGAGTCCTCAGGCTCTTTGGCCAGCGGTTAGTTGCCAGGAGAGACGCTGGGATAAGGGAAAAAATCAAATTGTTTGATTGGCTGGCCCGTAACAGCTTCCATTGTTTTACCCCAGATTTTCTGGGGAAATGGCAGTCCATTATCCCAGAGAATATCCTAGAGTCTCTCCTGGTGACTAACCGCTGGCCAAAGAGCCTGAGGACTCTGGGTACGAGACTGCTCCAACAATAGAGCTTCCCGCCCGCCATCTTGGTATTTGCTGAAGTGCAAGGCATCACAATTATTAGAAGCTGAAATGTCTGACGAGGAAAATGAAAATAATACAGATATTGACCCTATTGAGGTTACCATAGCCACTGGGGCAACTCTTAGTAGTCAGCACTATGATGTATATTGCAAACATTGTGATGTTTACTCATTAGAAACGTCATTAGAAAATACTTTCTATTATTAGTTACGTTGAGCTTAAAGATTATAATGATCACAACAAATGATGTTAAATTACACATACAACGTCATGTTTTGAGTAGTAATCTAGAACAAAATGACTTTCAAAAGTAAGCAACTTTTCTAAATTTGGGTGGCAACTTTTAAATTTTTGAGCAACTTAAGAGCAACTTTTGGGTGTATTGTCAAGCAACTTTTGCTGGATTTACTAGCACAATCTATTCATGCCTACTGCTCATGATTGGCTTGTCTCTGAATGCATGTTACGTGATCCCCTTGAAATAAAATCCTTTAATATCTGGAAGAGTTCGAAATTTGCAATGTAAGAAAGAGTAGTTTAAAACACCCGTGAAAGAAATACTGCCCTATAACTACTTGACATAGCTTTGTCTTGTGGCAACAGGAATTGCAAATGCAATGCATCTATAATGAAACGTAACTGAAGATGTAAATGAACAGTATTTGGGCAGTGGAGACCCAAAACAGCACGGTCTTTACCTTATAGCGGCAACAACAAATTCTCAGCTGAAGAGATCTTTTAAACCTAAGGAAGATGGTTGCTAATTTAAAACCATTTGATGAAAATATGTAGGTTTTTGAGCTCTCTCAGAGGCAGATAATCGAGTATTACTCAACTGGTAAGCTAAACGCGGGAAAATGCCCCTCATTCCTCGTTTCTTTTGGTCACGTGGTAGTTAACGATAAGTCCAAACGAGTGGCTCTGGGGACGAGAATGAATGCCCCAGCTATTTCACGGGGCCTACGCGTGCGCAATGAATTATTTCCAGTAACCATATCCAATGTAGTCTGCTAAGCAGCCGTTCTTTGTCTCGTCACGCAACGCTCCTCGCCACTAACGGCTGCTGAAAACCGAACCACATTCCTTTCCCGACTATTAGCCAATCAGGATCAGCCTTCCATTTTCTGGAAAGTGTACGCGCCAATTCCTCAGTTCGGCGTACATCCAGTCACAGCCTAGTTTATATCGGTGTCAAGCGTGCGCTAACAATGGACTACATTGGAGTGATAGTAAACGGTTAGCGTTTTGTTTACGTTTTTACTAGGATACTAGATCTTTACCAGTAATTGCACTTGACTTTGTTTCCGAGTAGACGAGTTTGGCGTTGAGGTTAATCGTGGACGAAATGAATGTGACAAATTTTTTCGGGATTTTTCATATTTTGATTTGGTAATACACTCAACACGAGATTGTAGGCCGCGTGTCTTTGAATCGGAGATAGGAAGCCAGGAACGTAAGTCATAGGTGCCCTAGTCCCGCTTTTAGGAGTCAATAGGAGAAGAAATACGAGCGCTAGCTTTGCCTTTGCCAAATTGCAGGGATTTAGATGCTTTCGCTCGGTCAGTCACGGAACGTTTTCGCGGACAGTCTCTCCATCGGGAATATTTCGTATCTCTTCTGTAGCTCGTAGGAATCGCTTTGCTCTTGGAGTTTCCCTTTTACTGAAGACTTCCTCGCTTTCTCGTTGAATTTCTTTTTACGAAGCCCGTTGGAACTGTCAACCGCTTGTAGCAAACATTTCTGGGCCAGATTACAGAATACCCGGCCACATCATTTACAGATAGCGTCCACTGCAAATGAACAATTTGCTGCTGTTTGAAAGCCACCTCACATCCACAACGATTGAATGATTTGTTGACTATTGAGTGAACTTTTGCCTGTATCAGTATTTATCGTGACTTGCATTGCCGACGGCGATGAGCACGTAAAACACTATGGACAATCTTCTTACGAATTGTTCCATTCGTGACCAGAGTCCGTAACATCGCTGACAGAATGAAAAGCATGCTGTTTCCTCTGACGTCATTGTCATTTTTGTGATACCTGATTGGTTAATTCGTTAGACCGCAAACACAAAGGGAAAGGAATGTGGTTCGGTTTTCAGCAGCCGTTAGTGGCGAGGAGCGTTGCGTGACGAGACAAAGAACGGCTGCGTAGGAGACTATATCCAATGCAGTTTTCATATAATTGCTCTGTTTAAGGGGGTAGTATAGGCTACTTCTGTCCAATTAGATTCTGAAGCTCACACTGCCAATGAAACGGTTTAATTATCTAAACAAGATACAATGGCTTTTTTATCAGCCATCCCGCTATGCAAATCATGCGAAAATCCGCTGTGCAAATTTTGCTGTTGTCGAGTATTCGCTCTTCATAAGCGACTATGATTGAGATCTAAATGTAAGCACGGCTCTAGATTTCATAGCATTGATCGAATTAGATGAACGCTGATGAACGCGAGCTGTGTAGACTAGCTAGTGGAGGTACTGATCAACTTCGAATACATAAGGAAAGAAAACTTAATACAGTCGAACCCCTATTACGCGGCCACCAAGAGAGCCTATTGCTCTTGGCGACCACCACAAATCCACAAAGCGCACTTCCGACGTTTATGCGCAAGCGCTAACAAAAAATATCACAACAACAAGAATACCGCCATATTGGATTATCACATGTCATGTACGTATACACGAAAACGTCGATTCGTCTTGTGTTTTTGAGGTTGAACAACTATGATGTTAAGGGCCTTTAACACTCTTATGCGCATGTGGGACTGTTTGACTTTTGATCCGGTGGACCAGATTTCAATATTGCCTTTTAATCGACACCATCAGACCTGTCAAAGTTGTAATAAGGGCTCTTAACAACAGTGTAGTAACGTTAGGATGCTTGAAACAGCATATTGTGTATTGCCGATTGATTTGTTGTCTTCGAGAGGAGGAATACGAAGCAGCTCAGGTCGGAAGGTGCTTCGTAAATAAGTCTCGCAGCCGCCTCTCCCCTAAAGAAAGGAAGAAAACAATGAAGGATGCACGCGGGAAGCTTTATATCGCTAAAAATGGTGAAAACCCTGGTGCATGATGTTAAAAATAGACTTGCTCCAGTCAATATTTTAAATTTATTTCAAAGTACTTCGGACGTTCATTTTTATAACACGCGATCATTCTCGTTAGGAAATTTTTATATTAAGAAATCGTCTCTGGAAATTAAAAGAAAGTCTTTTTCTCGAGTTGGTGCTAAGTGGTGGAACGAGATATCTATCAGCGTAAGAAAATTACCAAAACAAGTGTTTAAGAAAAAGATTTATCGTTTGCTATTAGATTTTCTAAGTCGTGAAGACTATTATTTTAATACTGAGATGATAAGCCTATTAATGAAGAGACTTTTATCGTAATATCTATTAAGGTTTTTGTCTTCTTGCTGTTTTTTTTTTTTATCTTTCCTGTTTTATCTTTGATTTTCTATTGATTTTTTCCCTTTGATTTTGTAAAGGGTTTTTTGATTTCGTTCTGTGTATTCTTAACAATGGTAATAGGACCGAGTGGAGTCCAGTTCGGTCTGTAATCATACGAGTGATTTACAAAATCGGACGACTGCGCAGCGGGAGTCCGATTTGTTAATCACGAGTATGATTACAGACAGAATTGGACAACACTAAGTTCTGTTACCAATTAATCAAAACTATGACAAGATTTGAGAAACGAACTAACCATCGGTTGGGAGTTAAACGGTTACACGTCGTTATGAATTCTGAAAAACATAACAGTTTACTCAACAAAATGCACCACAACAGCGCGCGTAAAATGACGCGTACTGTCCAATTACAAGCATGACGCGTACACTGTCCTATTAGTGCTCAAATCGGGCTGCTGATAACCAATCGCGTTCGAGAATTTTGTTATAGTTTTGATTAAAATGAATATTAATAATAATTAAACCGAGAGGGAGGTCGTTAAGGGAAAATCTCAAACTAAGGCCTTGGCGTATTGACCGAGCGATAGCGAGGTCAATACAGCTAAGCCGAGGTTTGAGATTTTCCCGTAACGACCGAACGGTCGAGGTACGTTATTAAGTTGTTTATTATATGGCTAACGAAACGGTTTTAAAGAAAAAAAGATCCCCAGTTCAAGCAGAAGTCGTCACTTCACATCCAGTAATGCGCGGTTATCTATCCATTCATCGTTTCACTGATAGTTTTCCTGATGGTGTTTTCCCTATTTTGCTTTAGTCACAACAATTTTCAATGTAAATGAAACAAATATGGCCTTTGGATAACTCTTTCTATTTTATCTTTCCTAATTTGCATAATCCGTAATCGGCCCTTGGGCATTACGGGAGAATAATACCCTAGCGCTTAGCTGTGCTTAGCCAATCATGCGTGCAGAGCGCGCGTTATATTATCTATTAAGAAAAAAATAATCCGTTGTCAGGGAGTACCCCCCCAGGGGGGATACTCCTCTACATGGCCTATACTTGGACGGGCCGCTGGATAGGGTATGGTTTTTGGCCTCTCTGCCCTTAAACCGGGTAAATAATTCCAAGCGATTCTGTCCTAAAAAGGGTCTGAACCTGTCCTAAACAGGGTATGGTTTCAAGACTGTCCTCTACGTAACGTACTCTGTTTCTGCTGTGATTGGTGTTCGCGTTTCAATGGGTGGAACGTCACGTGTGGTTAGTGACAATTGCCAATAAAACACTTGTGTGAAGCAAGAGAGTGTGGATACATACGATGTTGTTCTTTGTCTTAAATAGGGTCTTAAAATAGATGGAGTTGCCCAAACGTGGGTACAGTGGGTGGCCGATTAATACGGCGGCCCCTTAATAGGGATTCCTGGTGGGCGCTATTTGGTTTTGTTTTTCGGTTTGAATGCGTGATTATCGGAAAACCGATTCGCCTAATTGCTCCTAAAACTTTTTAGTGGTTGTTTACCATTTACCACAATATCCCGGAAATTCCAGTTGGGATGTTAAACGTGTTTTTGGTTCGTCCCACTGGAAAATTCCCGGGACAAACCGGAGTCCTGAAAAGGTAGTCCTGTTTTCCCGGTTGGGACCGCGTCATTTTTCAACGGTATCGCCGGCGCGTGAGTTGGACTCCTGTTCGAACATGATTTTTCTTTGCTTTTTTGCTTTAGTTTTCTCTTCTTCAACACCGCTTCTGCTAATTCAGTTCTTGAATAGTTCGCCCTCATTTTTAAACTTGAACAAGTCTGAATAATTTGAAAATAGTTTCATTAACGAGAAATTATATTTAGGAATGACCTTTTCGTTGTTGCTGCTGGCGTCGTTACTTAAGTTCCGGGGAGGGGGAGGGAGGGTACTCCCTTATATAGGCAAGATAGGTATGTGCGGCCCAAAAGGGTATAGTTTCTTAGTCGTGTGGGTCTGAAATAGGGTATCGATTTTGGCCATTTTGGTCTGAAATAGGGTATGGTTTGTGCACTTTATTCCTGAATTGAGTAAGGTTTTTTTAGAAGAAGCTACTTCTTCATCATCAGGCGATAAGACCATCCTGAACAAAAGGGTCACAAAAGCCCTTCTCAAATTATGTTTACGCCAATCGTGTACGTGAAATAGGTCTGAAATAAGGTATCGAATATTTGGTTAGGTCTGAAATAGGGTAGGGAAAATCGCAACTTTTGGTCTGAAATAGGGTAAGGGTTTCAGGAAGCGGGCCGCACACCCCCACCCAATTTTTCTGGGAGTATCCCCCCGGGCTTAAGTTCCCCTTTATTTTTCAGTCCACTGCTTTTGTACATTGCCGTCCTCCATACAAAAGCGTTTATGAGAAACAAGGTTGATCTTCTGTTAAGTGGCCGTTTTCATTATATAGTCTGTTATACCTGCCATGCAAGCTGCAGGCAGCTGTATGTGTATGTGTTACTTGCGTCCTTGTTTGTTTAAGGCTAGCTATTAACTTTTTAACACTACACATCCTAGGGCAAATCAAGTAAATTCGAATAAATTGGATGGAATCCACGTATTTGTCCGGAGATGATGGGGAGAAAAAATACCTGTAATAATTTCGTGCTTACATTAAACTTGACCGTAAAAGAATAAGTAGCCTGTTTTGAACTTCTTTCGATATATCTTTCCGGGTGCTGACGTGAAGTAAACCATAAGAGCGAATGGTTTATTATATGAATTTGTATTTTTTTCTGGCCGTAAAACATCACCACCCCATACAGACCGGCGCGCAATTATACCCTCCTGAAACACGCCCATGCATCAGTCCGCCGTTATTTCACTGGCTCTAACGGTAACCATTACCATATATCAAGCTTTGGAACAAATTTATTTTTATGTTGCGAAGAAACGAGCGACGACGATCAGCTTGACCATATGGATTCGTAAAATTTGCTTTTATCTCAATTTAACCGTCCTCCAAATGCTCCGTGACAGCCAATCAGAAGGAGTGCGGTGATGCCAAACTATTTAAGGTAGTCAAAATAAACAGACAATGTGGCATCGAAGGCCACTGCAAATGCATTTTTACTTGTAAACATACACGACACTCTACGTATAGACTGGTGTACAACTGATGGCTCCCGAAAAAGCGGAATTTTTGCTAAAAGCTGTTTGTTTGTGTCGACAAATAGAGCTGTGAAGACAAAAAAAAAAAAAAAAAAAAAGCGAGCCTGTGTAGCTACCGCTTTTTATCCATTGTCGACTCGGTGGATTTGTGAAGCTGGAAAATCGGAGCAGGAAAGTTCTGTTTGTTTCTTAGTCACTCTTGTGCAGTTCATACTGACAGAAGAACCTCTTTACAAGGAGAGACGTCTCAATGAAGGAGATTTAACTGAGAACGTTAGAGGAACGAAGAGCTGTTATCGTTTTATAAAAGCACTCAGGGAAAATTGTCACGGGTGGTATGTATCGCGTCCACATACGTTACTGTAAGCTAACCGGGCCGGGGATGATTTAGATCCCTGCCGACTTCGTCTATCGGTACCATTGTTGCAAGTGAACAAAGACTGTCATACTGACAGCTTCTATGCATCAGAGCCTGTTAAATGGCAAAGTATAGGTTATGATTGAATTCAAAACCGTTGTTTAGTTTACAATCTTATATGTTAAATGGTGATAAGATGCTAAAACTCTTCTAGAATATTCAACGGGTTTAATTTGCCATGTCAATCTGTCAAACACGAGAAATTCAATCAGTTGTATAATGTTAATTGCAATAAATTTACCGAGTAAGCAGTGATGGCGATTTTACAAAGTAATTGGGAGAGGAAGCTGCAAATTTGGCTCATCTTGTTGAATTCACTTTTTGGCCTCAGTTTGTTCGTTTTTTCGTTCGTCACGAACATGACGTTTTTTGATGAGCTTTTCGCCAGTGCCCTTTGCGTAAAAAAGAGTGAAAATAAATTTGCTTTACCTCCTGATTATGGAACTGGAAATACCACCTGTCTGATGCGACTTAAATTCATCGTGAATTGTATTTAGGTTCGCATTTCTTCTTTAATTAACCTTTTTCCCAAGGTACGCCTGTCGACTTAAAAACCGGAAGTATTCAAGCCTTTCATTCTGTGAGACATCCGGGGTCAAAACCAAAATAAATGTAAAAAATAAAAAAACACTCAAATGGAGAGTATTTCAAAAGAGCTTTCAGCAGTGTATGGTAATGCTTAAGGATTTTCAAGCGGACAAGCACGTACAACTGACATGACTATCGACAGGTTAAGAGATCATAAAAGGTTAAAGGACGACAAAAAAAGCAAAGTAAAATAAAAAACAACGCATGAATTGTGAGATGTTTGCACCTTTTTTCCCCTCTTGTGCAACAGATTTTAGCCTACGAATACAAGTACCTTTCATAACTGAACGCAGGCGAACTACAATGGCTGGCATTCTCCCTAAAAGCGGTATAGATTTCGCTGGTTTCTTGTGTCTTGAAAGATTTTCTAGTGCTTGTACTAAAACCACAATCCTCTTGATTGCATCTGTTTTAAGGGATTTTAAGTTCACTCAAGCGAAAGCCGCTGACCAGCCGCATATCAAGCCCTAAATTTCATCGAACTTTAAACAACGGTTTAGCACGAAATAACAACCACTGTACAAAACAAACATCACAGTCAGTTAAAATGTGTCTTTTTTATTTACCAAGTCAACGTTTGTGGTTACTGAACGTGAAATCAGACAGTACTGAGACTTAAACGACACCCATATCGCACAGTTCGTTCACAAATGCAAAAACTCACCAAATTTTTAAACTGTATTTTTCGAAAAGTGGAACGGTCTACTTGAATCAAACTAACACAGCTCAAAAGAAGGTACCATAGCCAATGTAATAACAGAAAAAAAAAACCATGCGGCCTGAATTCGACTATTAGGTACCTGGCGTACTGAGTGACAGAAGATCAAGTCCACTCTGACCTTGCTCCACTGGGAGGTGGACAGGTGAATCTAAACGAATTGCGGAACCTTAGACCGATTGACATACCGGTAGATCAAAGGACAGGCCTCAAGGTTTCGTGACTGACGTCTGCCCTGAATCTTATCTTACGTCAACTGATGCTTTTTATATGAGGTTTTCGGACTGGCCCGCTTTATTTTATTTTCATTTTATTTTTATTTTATTAGCTTCGCCAGAGACCTGGCAGGGACACTACAATAGCTTGCGCCAATCACTGTAGGCCCGCAACTGCAAATCTCTCCCCCATAACCACATTCTTTACTGGGCTGATTCGGCTCGTGGCTTATTTCTTCATAAAATTTTGGCTGTATTAATATATGAAAAGGCGGGCTGGCCCGCCTACCGAGATCTCGGCAGGCGGACCAGCCCGAGTTCTCATATAAACACAGCCGACATTTTATGAAGAAATAAGGCATGAACCAAGCCAGCTTGGTAAAGCGGGCCAGCCTGCCTACTGGCGGGCTGGCAAACCTCCTATAAAAAGGTCCTTAAAATCCCTTAAAACCCCAAATATTTAAGAGATCCGATCAAGCGGATGGTGGTTTAAGTACAAGCACTTGTCTTCACTTTCACGTGCGAAAAACTCGCGGTACGCCACTGGGAGAGATTGCTCTGGACAATTACTCGACATGCAATAAAGAAAATAAAGCACACCAGGATGGTTCCTGAAGACATTGCTTCGAGATCAGGAAGTTTTTTAAAAGCATAAAGCAATGCGTATATGTCACGTGTTCATCAACAGGAAACAAGAATTAGGACTCGCATTTTTTCGGAGGGAGGATTTTTTTGCGGTTCGCTTGTTTGACGTTTCAGTATTTTGTGAAAACATTTCGAGCTACTTCCTCACCGAACTTTGGACGACATTCATTTGAGCAAATTCGCCACTGGCAGCTGTCAAAAAGAGAACTGGTAATTTGAACTCAAATGCCAAGCTTGTCGTGGGAACGATGTTCTAAAATCTCGTCTGTTGACATCCATTCAACGCACCCGCTTTCAACTCAATTGTTTTATGTTTGCATACGTCAAAACAGCCAGTAGGGGACAACGTAATTATCATCTTTCGCATTTTTAAGGATCTAAGGGAAAAAAGACTTTCAATTATCTCGCGCTCTTCGCGGAATTCGGTCAGGGCTGAAGGTAAAATTGACAAAACCCACTCGGTTCTCGGAGCCCGCAATAACGGGAAGAAAGCAATTGTTGGTCATTGCTGGATCCAGTTATGTTATTCACATGATGCCTTCTTGGTGTTTACTAATACGGAGGACTTTTAAAAATCTTCATGCAAAGGTGAAAGGAAGCTTAATTCTCATCCAGTGCATCTTCTTGATAAGTTTTGCAGAAACTAAAATTGTACAAGCAAAAACAAAGTGATTTCTTCCCCGCTGCAGTATACACCTATCACCTATCGGCTAGTGCGACGGTATACTAAACGCGTTATTACTTTTTTTCTTCAATAAAATATCAGTTTACATACTTTCGCCTCACTTTTCCAAAGACGTGGAGACAAGATGGCTGTGTTTGAAAGGAAATTTGTACAACTTCTGAATTGCTGTTCTTTTAATTGAATCGTGATCTTTATTAAAATTTTAGTGTTTGCGGTGTATTTAAACATGAGACTCTGCAATCTCGTGTATCTACAAACTCGATCTGTCCGCACGATTTCAGACACAAGTATTCTGTCCACAAGTTTTCAACTTTTCCACTTGTTTCCCCCCTTTTCCAAGTTTTTTTCGTGCCTAATTTTTTTTTTTGCCTACCATGAGTACGAATTTAACATTACTCGGTGTGGTGTTAATTGACTTTTCTACGGCGGTCAGTTCAAACCGCCAGGTCCTTGCAACTTCCTGTTTGAATAGCATGAAAATTAGGGAATTGAGTGACAGAATAATACAGCTAGCGACCGAAATTAATAAACGCTCTGACTATTAATTTTATGAAAGAAAAACACGCTATCGCCAGATGCTCGCGGGTAGTCGTTCATAACGAACGATTGGCCAGAATTGCCGCGACTGGTTCCTCCTATCTATCTGAGTACAGATTTGCTTTAGGTATGTAATGTTTTCTTTTTTTTGTTTCTAGCCTGCCATGGTCACAGCATGATTTGTTTTGCTGTTCCACTCCAGTAAAACGCTTGAATAGACTCATTCCTTTCATGGACAATAGCGGGTAAACAGTTGCGCTGAACTGTGATTGAACGTAGTTTAAAGAGGCATCAAAAGTTGACAGCGTGTTGAGCGGACTATCTAGACCTATCTATATCGACGAGCATTTCCGATACAAAACCGTCTTTCAGATAAAGTTTGCTGCGATAAGTAACACTATCTTGGACCGTGGTTTTCACTGCGATATTGTTATTTCTGTTCCTTTACTGTGAGTACTCGATAAATACCTCGCCAACTAATTCATCATGGCTTGGTTTTTATTAAATCCTGTTTATTATTACCGACAGGGGATTAACTGTATTTTATCATTAACTGGGGTCCATTCTTCATTCCGCACAGGGCAACGTCCAGATCAGCTCGGCAGCCTGCATGGAGTTTTAAGTGGATAAATCGTCGCAATGAATGTCAACAGTGGGACTGAGAATGCTACGTCTCAAAGTGGTACCTGCATCAACCTCCCCCGTGATGATTCGCTATGGACTTCGCTGGTATTCTTGTTTCTACTCGCCGTGCTTGCAATATTCGGTAACGGGCTTGTGTGCGCGGCGTTCGCCACGAACAAACGCCTTCGAATTTTGACCAACTATTACGTCGTATCTCTGGCGGTTTCCGATATTTTGGTTGGCAGTATCAATATTCCCCTTTGGATGTACTTTAGAAGCTCTGAGTAAGTGGAAATTTACTGTTATTATTTAGGAGCCCCGAGCTGAACTCAATTAACTTGAGCAAAACAATGCCTCGCGCCCCTTCGTCATTTTAAGCTTTAATCTTAATCATTTTAATGTCCCTGTGGGACTTCTAACGAAGGCAACTCGGGAAGGCGAATTTCATCCATTGTTTTAGCGGAAAAAAGATAAGTACTTGTCCCTTTTACGTTAGCAGATGAAAGCAAATTGGCCTGATGGAACTTATGGGAATTATAAAACCGACGTAAGCGTTTTGAAGTGCTTGGGACTGTAACAATAACATTATGTCACGTCAGCGATCGAATCGAAAATTTTTTGCTTGCAGTTTTTTTGCCAATGTTTTGATATTTTTATCTCATTTTTCTTTCCTGAAAACATTGAAATCATAGCAGAAAATGGATGAAATTTCACGCCTCCATCGAGAAAGCTACGGCGAACAGAAATTTAATTATCACGCCTGAAAATCATCAACTGAATTCTGCGGGAGGTAACAATCATTATCAGTGCCATTATATAATATAAATGGTTTTAGGGTAATAATTAGTGCATGGTGCGAAAACAATCGAATCAAAATCAGTGGAAAATCCGCCATCCCCAATCTGGAAAATTTTATCGCTGAGCATCTCTTTTATTTTCGTGGTATTCATTTTCTATTTGTTTACATGTCTCAGTTTCTAAGCATACCCGAGTTTTAAGTCCTGTTTAGAATTTCAAAATACACCTTTCCTTTGTTGTTGGTTTTTTTCGCGGAAGTTTAGATATGATATTCTTGACGTAGAAACGAGGAGAATTGTGATCACTGTTAAATTTTAGGAGGCAGACGTGAACGAAATGTATACAGCTGTTTCGGGAAAGGTTGTCCAAAGAAAGTCAAAAAGCGTACGCGACAATCCCGAAAGGTAGTCTGGGACATTGAATATTCGTTTTGAAACGTCCAGAACTGGCGATGGCGCGACCATACAGTGAAGACCTGCGCCTAGCGTGCAATATGGATGATAGAGTTTGTAGGACACAGTGTAGACGGAGAAGCAGCTGCTCTGTACATGACGCCCAAAACTTTCCAGCGCTGTGTTAAAATTCCTTAATACTGGAGGAGTAAAGGCAGAAAATTTCCAACGACCAATAAATAGTTTTATTATGCATCCGCACGTGGAATTCTTAATCATGCAGTACTACAACGTCCAGATGGAACGATTGCAGAGATCGCATACGAAATTCAGGAAAAGACAGGATTAGAACATGATATTTCTAGCGCTTTGCTATATTTGAATCGAAATCGTTTCACCCGAAAAAAGGTTTGAAAAGGACTTATTGGTAGCCCGTCAATTACAATTTTCCGACTGAAAATGTAAATCAGTTCAACGCCGGATGTTTTCATTAATTTATGAATATTTTCTTCATGTTTACGGCTCTGTCAGCAGCCTTATCGGTACAAGAGGAGAAGTGAAGCTTCTGGCGCAGAATTAGGGACCACGTATACTCTTTTTTTTGTTATAATCTTTCAAAACGCGCAAACTCACATTCACACGATCGCCTTCCATCGCGCTGAAACTTCGAACCTACCCATCATGCCTTTAGATAATGTCGCCTACGCTTTTCTCTTCTTTAGGACAACCTTTTGCGAAACAGCTGTATAGAGGCAGCTTACTCCCACGTCCAAACAAGGTCTGTTTGCATTCTTTTCGCTGCGGTTTATTGTTTCGTGGGTTATCTGGCGGGTGATTCACATGCGAAAAAGGGGGCTATGTCTATGTTAGTTCAGTCCTACGTAGGCAAATCTACCTAAAGACTTCTTTACAAGGCACACAACGCCCTTCGGAGATTGTAATTTAACTATGTGTAGCTGTACAAGCATGTCATTGCTGAAGCTGTCAGGTTATTGCTAAGTAATGGGGGTAGCCTTTCCCCTCCTACCCCTCCCCTCAGCTTTCCCATGTCCACGAATCATCACGTCCCATTATTTGATCGGAAACGTGTCAATTTGAAGGCCGTGTTCAGAGGCTACACCTCCCTGATGAAACATTACAGCTAGCACGCAACTGGTTTGGCATCAAAATCCTTTCTATTCAGTAGATTTTGGATAAGAAAGGCAAGGTCATCAAAGAGCTTTCATTTTAATTCAACATAGGAAGCATTGGAAGAAATTAAAGTAACAGTTACAATGTAAGATTCGCGTTCACGAAACAAGTCCCTGACCCTGTTTTCAGAGAAAAACCAGAAACGTGACCACACACTTCAGATCACGCTATTTCAGCGGGCGTCCATTGAAACCCAACAATAGTCATCCGGCCAGTTTCGTTGTTAAGGAGCATGTTGCAGCGCTGTCAAAAATTGTTATGGATAGCAAGAATGGAAATGCCTTTGCAACATTGTGGATAGAGTTCAAATTTCGCGACTCTACCTTCCTTTCTTCAATTGGCTCAGTAAAAATAGCGAATGGTTAGTTTGGCAACTAGTTCTAATCATCATGATCAAGGGAAAATGAGTGCAAACGCCATGGTCGTCTTTCACTGTTCAGGAAAGTCCAGCTGCAGTCCAAAGTGCAGAAGGCCGGGCGCATTCTTTGTTGAATGACACTCTATTACTGCTATTACGCTCTTTCTGCTTCTAATAACAAGTTCCGAGGTCTTTTACGATGGAAAAATCGAGAATTCAATGTAAATGTCACCACTTTACCTTCCTTTTATCCTTAGCGTTCCCTGTATTCGGTGTATTCGCCAAGTGTCCGCAATGGCGTGGCGATTATTTTTCCCTCGAGCGTGTTTTTCGTTGTTATGGTTTTTGGAGTTTAGCGTCCACGTCCACTGCAGAGTTGTCCTTGCGTGTTTGAAGACGCTGAGAGGGAAAATACCTCGCTATCACAGAGAGTCGTGGCTTCACCGCTGTGTGGCAGCGGTGAGCAGGCCCGTGGACAAGTTTTTGCGTGGGGTGGTGCGTTTTAGAGCCAAAGTGGGGTACGGGGGCATGCTCCCCCGGGACATTTTGAAAAATTTGGCCGTCCAAGACTTCATTTGGTGCGTTTTGAGAAACGTTACAAAGAAAATCAAACGATCAAGATCAAGCGTAAAACCGTTAATACTTTAAGAAAATTTTTTGG
Organism: Pachyseris speciosa; assembly: GCA_016490735.1. Lineage (NCBI taxonomy): Eukaryota > Metazoa > Cnidaria > Anthozoa > Scleractinia > Pachyseridae > Pachyseris > Pachyseris speciosa. Next base: position 322,909 of record JAEMWC010000052.1, on the reverse strand, counting down.
TCGAAATGGATTTGGGGTTTAATTGTTGAGTAGTGCCGCCAAGCTCAAGCCTGTTTGAATGCTTCTGGACAAACAAATCTACCATTTCGCATAAACGAGAGAACCTTCCTTGAGCTATGCTTGCCCTGTTGTAAATGTGGAGCCGTCTCTGTCAGAGCACTTGCGCTCCTTTCACATTCGCAGCTGGTGGATGGAATTGTGCAACAAATCTTCAAGAGGACGTATAAGGATTTGGGTACAAATCCCTCAAGACTTTCGCAGCGGTATTTGGTCTTTCCTCTTTGGCTTCGAGCTGTATCCGAAATAGTCTTCCAGTAATTTCAAAGTATCGACATAGCAGGGGATCACATAGCGGACTTAAAATGAAAACGGTTTAATAAATTGGGTTTCATTTCAAACTACATAAGTACTGTGAATGATATATGAAATAAATCATATATGAAGTACTGCAGTTAGTTTGGGTTTACCTGTTCCTAAGTTATGGAACAATTTGCCTTCTCAAGTGCGTCTTTCAAGTGATACTAATGACTTCAGAAGTAAAATGCACGATTGCAGCTTTTTAGAACGTGTCTTATAGTTCACGATTGTAGCTTTTACTGTTCTTAGAACGAGTATTGTAGCTTTCCAGTCACATTTTTAGTATATGTGTTTTTTAGTAGGTTTAAGCTTTTTATGTTTTCATTACTAGGTTTTTTTTATATATATTTATTGAGTTGTTTTTAAAATTAAATAATATTATAGCATACCTGTAATTATTATAGATTTTATTTATACACGTTCGTATTTTGAACGAGCTTTCTAGCTCGTCGACGTAACGTGTCAAAATAAATTATTGAAAAAATGAAAATGATTGAATAACTATCTTCTGAAAGTCTATTAGCCGAAGCTAAGAGAATATTACTACACCTCATTTGCACTTGAAAGAAAAATTCAAATTAAAATACTTTCAACACACATTTTGAAAGTATTTGAATTTGAATTTTTCTTTCAAGTGCAAATGAGATTGAATAACTTACTTGCTTTTTAATCGTCGGTATCTAGTAAACGGACTTTCGTGGCCCGTGGGTGTGTGTATGTGTGTGTGTGTGTGTGTGTGTGTGTGTGTGGGGGGGGGGGGGGGGGGGGGTTCCACCTCCCTCCTTTACGGGCCTGGGGAGATAATATTACAGTACTTCACTACTGTGGATCGAAATAAGGTGTGTTACATGACCCAAAATTTACAACCAATCATTAATTTTTATAAATGAATTTTATAATCTATTTTATTTTATAAGCGAATTTCTAAGGTCAACGGTATCCCACTCGCAAAATAAAGTCACTAACTTTGTTAACTCAAATTGTCTAGTGTAACAAAAAGTTGACCACTAAAAGGAAGGTGTCATTGATTGGAAGGCTACATTCCTGTTTTTTTGAAAAGTGATAGTTGCTTATTTAGGATTAAAATGTAAAATTGAAGCAAGCCAAGTTTGCCACGAGTAGCTCTCAGATCTTTGGACTGAAAAGTAGCATATTCCCTCCAGTGGTCTTTAGTTCTCTATTAACCTTGTCTTGTCTGTCTCCTAATCAACCCAGCCGTTGATTAGGTCGTCACGCAAGGGGAGGAGTGTTGCTTGACGACCCAAAGAACGGCTGTGTGGGAGACTAATACCTATCCTGGGTGCTCTTTCAAACACCCCAGCGGAAAGATCCTATCACTTGCCTTTGGAGAAGGCTAAGTACAAGCATTTACTTGAGGGCAGACCTGCAAAAGGCGAAAATAACATTCTGAACAGAAGGGAAAGATGAAAAGGCATCGACTCAGTTTAGATTAAGTGTTGACGAGGCGATCGAGCATCTCCTCCAGGCCCCGGTTGTATAAACAGCGGATAAATTTTATCAGTTGCAATGTATTTTATCCACTGGATAGCGACTTATCCGCTCTTTCTACAAGTGGAGCCACAATGTTTATATGAGCTAAAGTTACATTATTATTCTTGACTGACTGACTGACTGACTGACTGACTAAACGAACAAACGAGTGAATGAATGAAGCATCCTTCGATTTGAATGGATATGAATAGATGAAACTCATAGAGCGGTTTTCAATTGAGTGTCGAAAGTAATCATGGTTTTGCTTTGGTTTTGCATCACTTCGCTCTGTGATTGGCCAGGAAAACTCGCGCCACTTTCTCAACCAATGAGAAGCAAAACCAAAACCAATCGTGACTTGCACGCGCGTATTTTCTTGCGCTTTACACCGGCTGCATGTAATTGCTTCGTATTCTGATTGGCTCATTGCACTGCTTACTTCTGTTGTGATTGGCTGGAGTAATTACTTTGGTTTTGGTTTTACGACACTCAATTGAAAACCGGTCTATTAACTCGGTCTGTTATTCATCTCTGGGGATCTTTGTCGTTAGTTTCCACCCGCAGGTGACGTTTCATGTTTTCTTTTAGTCGGTGCAAGAACCCGAATCTGTACGAGTCTTATGTCATCTTCGACATTCTGTGTGGCACAGCCTCTATCTGGAACATGACTGCTATTAGTATTGACAGGTAAGAACGAGAATGCCTCAACATCTTTCCCAGACTTCTCTGTTCCTTTATTCGTGCAACGTAAAAAAGAGGGCCCTGGTAACACAGTTGAAGTAATAATGATTAGGAATTGGGATTTTAATTGTAAGGACTTTGGTCGTTGCATTGATTGGCTACGGCTGGCCGCCCAATCATTGTATAGGATATCTGGGCATCCAGAAGTTTTTACTGCCATAATAATACTTGATTTAAATAGCGCCATTTGAAGTAATAATAATAATAATAATAATAATAATAATAATAATAATACTTGATTTAAATAGCGCCTTTTTCAGCGTTCCCAATGGCGCTTTACAATAAATGTTAAAGTGCTACTACGATCAGAAAATCACTTGTCTTTTTTCTCAAATTTCGAAAGTGTGTTTGCTTAACACTCGGCTCGCGAAATTTCAAGCTTTAATTTCAAGCAGAAGAGTGTTTATTTTGAGTACAACTTTTTAATTTAACGGTCCGCCATTACTCACGTTCATAACTGACCGATTAGGCCTCGGAGAGCTGGATCCAGGATAAAATGACGTCATTTACTCAGTGGTTTAAAATTGCAGTGTGTGAATGCAGCTTAAGTATGCAAAACACGAGTTTGAAAGTCTGAAAGCTCAAAATTCCCGTGCTGCATACTAAGTCAGCCGGGTTTACACACACTGCATTCTTACGCTTGTGAGCCTTCTACGTGATTATGTCCTCGATCCAGTTCTCTCAAGATTTTGAAGTTAGTAATGGCGGACACTAAATATAAATATTTCAGTCAAAATAAAAAACTGACTTCTCCAAATTAAAGCTTGAAATTTTGCGAGTTGGCTGTTAAGCAAACACACTTTCGAAATTTGAAGAAAAAAGACGAGTGATTTTTTTTATCGTAGTAGCACTTTAAAAAAACTGATATATTAAAAACATGTTTTATGAGATTACTACAAAAAAAAAACTAACCTAAATTACATAACATAATAAACCAATAAAAAAAGATTTGCTGAAAAGAATAGTGCAATAGAACTATTCAATACAAAAAATGTTTAGTTTCGAGCTGGGGAATACTGAACATGAAACGATTGGTTCACGAGCTCCAAAAAAGAGGAGATAATGTTATGATCTGGCGTGTGTAGCCAGCAACTCTTCGCAGTGTTTACGAGCATTTGGGAAAGATCAGTGGTAACTATGGATAAAGCAACCAGGCATACACGTTTCTCTCCAACTTCCTGCAGCTCATCAATGGCACCAGTAAAGCATTATGGGAATGACCTTGCGTAGTTTTCTTTTTCCTTTTTTGCCACACGAGCGGAATTACAACAAGAAACTTAACATACAATTACGCATACTCGAATGTAAAGGAAAAGTGCTTGGGCATACATTGTACATATTCCCATATAGGTACATGAAACACTTATAAATTTGCTGAAAGTGTGCATGTATATACCTTTTTACCAATTAAACACAGTCACGTTTTTAAGCAACCAACTCTCTCTCTTTTTTTTTGGCTTTGGGTACCTCACCATTACACTTTCATATAACATAATATGCAGAGGTAAAGAGCGCTTCTCGAGCGCCTTTGGCGAAACTGCTTTGCTGAAAATAATTTCTTTTGTATTCCTCTACAGGTTCGCCGCGGTAGTCTATCCGACTGTTTATAAACATCGGATGAAAAATACAAAAGTGGCTGGCTGGACGGTCCTCGGCGTGTGGAGTTTCTCCACCTTCGTTGCCTCGCTTCGACTTACATATGAAATGTTCAACTACGCATTGTTTGTCGTGACGATGAGTTTCTTTGTACCGCTGTTGATAATTCTGTTCTCTTACGGAAACATTTATCGCGTGGTCAGGTACCGCGCAAAGTGGACTGGGTCCGTTTTGATGGAGATCAAACTGGCGCGAACTCTTTTGATCGTGATTGGTGCGTTTATTCTCTGCTGGGGGCCATTCTTCATTATCAACGTCGTGTCGTATTACTGCAGGGAAAGCTGTGAATATAACATCGCCATACAGATAATCAAGTGGATGCAGTACGCGAGCGCGTGCGTCAATCCCGTCATATACACCATACGGAATAGGGAGTTTCGCTTCACATTTCACAAACTTATTTTTCGATGCAGCTACAGAAATGGAAAGTATGCGTTCCATCCGAACATAAAGCGCGCAACGAGGTGTAGTTGTTGTCAGCTTGGAGGTCCGATGGACGAGGAATATGGCGCCTATGGCAGGACTCGATATCCAACTTATACAGAAGATACAACGGTACTTAACTCTCATGTAAGGCATCCTGCAACGCTCTCCAAGCATCAAGGAACGTCTCTGGGCTTTGAAAATTTGTCTTCGTCTAAAAGTTAATCTCGTCACACTGAAAGATGGCAAAAATGAAGGATTTCGGGGAGGGAAGGGGGGAGGGGAGTCGAGAAACTGACAATTTTCAACATTTGAAACATTGTAAAACCTCTCGAAAGTTAAAACGATTGTATATAGCACGATAATTACTACTCTTAAGGGTGCTACACGAAAGTGCCGCTCATTGGCTTTCACTTTGAATAGTTGCACTTCGGGTTTACATCCACAGACTCAAAAGGTATTAGAACTTCTAGACTTTTTTTTCAAGGTTTGATAAAAGAATATCATTGGTATCGTTATCGCTCCTAGCAATATAATAACAAAAATCAAGTAAGAAAAGGGACAATATACGTGAACTGACAACGTGAGCTTCACGGAACTAGCCATAAAAGATCCGATGAGAAAAAAAATTAGTATGTAAAGAGCTACCTATAACTACCCATATCTACAGAAAACAGCCCTATCACATGCGTCCAATCAACCGAGGTAGTTGATTGGTCGTGCATGAACCTGAGCAACGAGTTTCGCAGTTCATCTCGTACCAATATCTCACCTCCTTAGATGACCGTGGGAGATGCGGGTATGAAATCAAAATGCGATCGCAGCTAAGGTAAAGGATTAATTCTGAGAAGAGACAGAAAGCTAGTGGAAGATAGATAAAAAATGGGACTTGTATAAACTTGGACATGGAAAGAGAAAGATCTAAACTACGAAGACGAGTGATGTAAATACTTTCATGAGAACTTGTCCAGAACTATTTGCTAAAGGGTCGCTCTTTTTGCCGGCCTACTTCCTACTGCACCTAGGGTAGTAATAGTAAACATACCTACTGTTAAAGTGTAAAAAGGATACGACAAGATTCATACCACAGCGCCAAATTTGGATGATGTTCGTCTCTAAGAGACAAACTGGACTGATTTTCATTGTAAAATCGAATCATTTTTAATATTGATTGTATTACAGGATATAAAGCTGTACAGCACATGCAGATACAAATCGTTTTATTGCTAGACTGTGTCAATAATGTTGTTGCAATAATTTAGAACTGATTAAGCTTAAAGGGACGTGTCTTCGGCTGTGGCCTTGGCAGTTCTGGAAGGGGGGGGGGGGGGAGGGGGAGAGGTGGGGGGCCCGAGGAGGTAAGGGTGGGGGGTAAATAAAAACTTTATTTACGTGTCAAGATATTTAGCTTACAAGCTCATTGGGGGCACACACAAAAAAAAGCTTAATAAATAAATATAGTAGTAAAAAAGATCTTTAGAACGGGCGGGGGTAGAAGAGGTGGCATACGACCCTCATCTTGCTGTTTTGTAATTTGAATCAGTTGGTCTTCTGCTTAAACACTGACCCAGGGGCATAAGCGAACTACAATGCATTTTATGCTGATTGCAGTTTACGTTGCTATACCAAAACCTCGTGGTGGGGGGAGGGGGGCATGGGGCTGCGGTTCTAACATGAACAGGTGTCAGGCCAGATGCTACTTATTAGACAATCCGAAGGAAACCAGAAGAACCAAAATAGTATGTTTGTCCTGTTGTCTTTGGGATTTGGATATTTATCCGAGGAGCCTACAGCAGGTTGATAAAAATAAGAAATCCACATAGATTGCACTATAGATCGGTTCTGCCCTTTCAATAAGATATACTCTTTTCTATAAGAACGTTGAGGCTGAGATTTACCAAAATCTTAAGGACATGCTAAGAACGCACCCAGGCGGAGACTTGGAGCTAAAAGCATTTATTTTTATCTTCTCTTTTTCGCCGGTCGAGCTACAGTCATAAACATAAAGCAATGACATGTTTAATTTCGATCGAATTGAATTTTCTATGTTTTAAAAATTTCTAGAGCTCGGGCTATGAAATAAGACGTTCTTATACAAGAAAAAGAGTGTAGCACGATTTTCAAATTCTATTCAGTCTTTTTTCACAACTAATACTACTTCATACTAATCCGCTAATAAGGCAATAGTAATGGCGCATAGCCTAAGGCATAAATGTAGTTTAAATTGAAAAATAAATAAATATTTTCTTTTCCCTTAGAAGGGGTTTCATCTCATTCTGAAGGGAACAGAAAAAATAATTAACACCAGGGAATCTGCAGTTTCTGACAACTTGGTCAGCATTTAATTTTATCAGCACTGAGATAGAAAAGAAATAACTACATAAAGAAAGTGCCTGGAAAACGAGATTTGTTGGGAAAAATTGCTTTCTCTGGTTTTTAATTTTAAAAGGAGAAAACTTTGAATACATTTGACCTCTTTAATTAAAACTGTTTCATTGCTAATATTGGATATTTAATGAAAATTGATCTCGCATTAAAATTTTATAACCTCAGTTATAATAGCTAAAAAACGACAAGGAAATTACAAATAACTGTTCTCTTTTCATTGGTAAAAACTTCTCCGGTACTGGACATAAATTGGCAAGCGTGGAAATGCATAACATACAAGAAGGTCTGCATATCGTTTATAGTCCATTTTCGTGCACGCGCATATGTCGATTCAAGTTGCCTGACTGAGAGAACTTCAGCTGGCATATCTTGCACTTGTAGGGCTTCTCCCCCGTGTGAGTCCGCAGGTGTTTGGTCAGCGTGGAGCTGTCGGCAAATCCGCGGGAACATAGTTTACAGCGGTACGGCCTTTCACCGGTATGCGTGCGCATGTGCGTGGTCACTGATGAGGACTGGGCAAACCTACAAGCAACAAAGAAAGCGTGAATTATTTTATTTTACATGCTGGTTTACGGAGAAGATTTATTTGAAAAGTCAGTCACGTCCTGGGTGAGTAAGGCACATGGTTCGAGTGGTAGGTACTGTTAGAGAGCGTATAGCAGGACAATGCTCTCCAACATTTTTTTCGCATACACACCCTTGAAATTTTTCACATCTTCCAGCCATCACAAGTACTCACTCGTGAGGATCTGGATCCTCAAACGTGGCCATTCTGGACAATTTTTCGCCATAGCCCAAAACGTAAGCAAGAAAGTCTGTATGCAATTTAGGTCACGTAAGGACGAGTACGACTATTCAGAGCTAGTTCTCGTGCTTTAGATAATCACTTGTGACAGCAGCTCTGTTTCTACAATCTCCTAATTTGCTGCTAAATGTTAATGAAGAGCGAAGGTTCTGAGAGATGACTGGTCGTATTTGCATTCGATCTTACACCCCTGTTCAAATCCACAAGCCCCCACTGTTCTAATGTCCCTGGCAAAGCTGGTAAAAGATTACAGTTACATTCTACTTCAAAACATATCGATCTATAGTAATTTTCTTACCTGCGATCACAAACCAAACACTTGAATGGTTTCTCGCCGGAATGAATTCGCAGATGAGCGGTTAGATTGGCATCTTGAGAGAATGACTTCAAACAGATGTGGCATTGATATGGTTTCTCTCCAGAGTGAGTGCGCATGTGTGTACGTAAAGTGGATGGGCGCGCGTACACTTTGTCGCACAGTCGGCATTTGTTAGGCTTGCTGAACTCTGGTACGCTAGAGCTGTTGATGTGAGCTGGAACAGTCTCCTCCTGATGGATGATGTCTGAGTAAAAGGCCTGGTGAGTTTCTGAAGCGCTCTCGTTCGGCAATGCATTGGCAAGAAAAGTTGCGGAATCATTCCGGGACGAAAATCCATTGACTGGTAAATGGTTTATCTGGTGAAAGAAGAAAAATGAGGTTGAATGATTAAACGATTGAATAAATGTAAGGAGCGATCAACGGACGAACAAGCGAATGAACGAACAAACGTACGATTGGCCGTTTGACTGACTGAGCAAGCGACTGAACGAATGACCAAGCGACCAAGCGACCAAGCGATCGGCCGAACGGCTGGCGGGCTTGTGCCACGACGGGACAGTTGCCGCATGGCAAGCCAGCAGGGGCCCGGTTGTTCAAAGGCCGATTATCTCTAAACCACGATTAAGGGTAACCGAAGCTTTCGTCTCGGTCGTTAGAATGTTTTTCAAAGAAGAATTTATGCTCAATGTAAAGTTTAATTCATGTCAAATGTTCAGGTGAAAACAATTCCAAAATATCTTTATTGAGCAGTAATTAAATTGAAATCAAAGTTCACACTAACCTGGCATTAGCTTAATCTTGCTTTGAACAACTGGGCCCAGACGTCGGTCATTCGAATATCTGTGCAGTGGTCAATTCCACCGACGCAGCGCCACATTTTCTTTAGAACATAACCCCTTTAGTCTTTAAAAGTTTTTTTTTTTTGCGACGTTTGCCGTTTTCCTGTAAGTGTGGTTTTAAGCCGATTGCTCATCAACGTCATGCTAAATTCTGCTTACAATTAATGACTCCTTACCAAAGTCACATTTTCTAGCAATTATGAAGATCAAGTGCCCCCTTTGGATAAGCTTAGGTGCTTTGGGGGCAAACAATGGTTAATATGTTTAAATAAAATTGGGCAAACTTGACACTGAAATGGATTCTGAGGCGCCAAACCTGTGACTGTGTAACGGAATTGTCATTGCCAGAAGGAGCCCACTGCAGTACATCCACTGGGTTCCCCATTCTGGCATTCCTCTCGGCGGCGGCGTGCTTAAGGGACAAAAGGATACCAGCTGCGTTGAACCAGGCATCTGCAGGATCCTCGGTGGAGGTTGATTGCTCTTGAACGAGGGACCTGGGAACAGGGGAACGAAGAGATCGAGAGTCTAACTCATTCTTGACCCTAGCTTGACTCAATCATTTTTCAAAGTAGTTGCAAGGTCACCAGCTAAAACAAACGAGTGACTTGAGAAAGAGAACTAGATTAATAAAGAAAGCTTTGCTTTGCGCAAACATGAGATAACAAGTAATCGGAGCAATCTGAGCAATCGGACTTCCGCAACAGTCAAGGCCGTTGCACATATATTAAATCAATGAGATACATGATGAACCGCCTACTGAAAAGAATTTCCCCACCATAAATGCAATGTTTCGAAAATGTTCCCTTTCGCGTTTAAAGTTTTGATTTCGATTACCACTAAATCAAATACAATGACGAAATTAAACGCGGTAATCGATATGGCAAGTTATCAGGAGTCAGGGGCACCCAACGAGCCAAATCATCCAAAAGCTGTAGAAAGGTATTTTTAAGTTCCTTATGGAGTTTGAAGTCTGCTTAAAGTGATGTTTTCATAAGCTAGAAATAGTTCATCTGTTCGGATTCCCCAGCTGAAATTTTAATTGCCCGAAAATGTTAGGGAACAAAATCTTCCTTTGAGAAAATGCAAGCTGAAATGAACTTTCCACGAACTGATCTAAGGAACTATTTTCTTTCCGAAAATGCTAGCTGACGTTTTTGACTGCCAAAAACATTAATTACGACCTTTCCGAAAACCTCAGGGGCTAGGATTTCAAAATTGCGAATCTTTAGGCCACGTTTTAGGTACGAAAATCCGAGTGCACTATTTAATCCCTGAGGAGTACCAACGTAGAAAAATTAAGGGGCATTCTTAAAATACCATTTTATCTTCACTCCCAGATTGTTTGAGGACCGGCCTTTTCAAGGAATATTCGAAGGAGAGGACATAGTTTCAATTGTTTGGATTTTTTAGTTGATAGAAACTTTTACCGAATGAAGTCTCATCTCCCTAAATTCCACGATACTTTTGGCTTTCGAAAACCTTAGCTGGAATATCCCTCATCCCCCAAATGTCATTTTTGATGTCGAGTAGCATACGAAACGAAATACAAATTAAAGGCGATTTAAACCTTTTGAGTCAACAGATCTTTACCGAAGCGAGGGTTTAGATGTTATAGCATAATAATTTTAGCCGTGACCAGTCAATGTTCAAACAAAGTGGAAACAATCATTTTGTTTCCTGGCGGTTTGCAAAAGCTTTAGAACGGATAAAAGCAATCAATGAACGTACATTACATCTCCGGTGACAGTGGGGTGATTTAAACGACAGGTATGGAAAAAGCAACCAGCTTTTTAGGGCGGGAATGGGCTCCAATACAAAAACATCATTTGGTTTCCCTTTTAATGAGAAATTCAGGAATCTCTGAGCAAAGCACTTCTGTTGCTGCCCTTCTCACTTGTCAGGTAACAGTGTTTTTAATTTGCATGAGTCTTGCTCGTTTTTGCTCAATTTTTAAGCATTTTGTGCCGTGCCATACATGCGACTTTATCAGTTAATACTCCGTACATGCTAAAATGACCATACCTGAGCCACAGCAAATTCCTTCTTTTTTAGCGTCATGCTTTTTGTGAGCAACAACATTAAAAATACCGCCCAAGATTTTTCAGCATCAACGTTAAACTCTTATGGCTAAGATTAAGTTATATGATTAAGTTTTCAGACCTGGAATTATTTACTGCTAAAGTTCTATAGACAATCGACGCACTCGCTTTCAGGATCCGACTAAATTGTTTTCTCCAGTAAAAATTCATCGTGATTAGTTCAGAAAGGTATTTTCTAAAAACGACTCGGCTCGTTAGATTTGCAATTACTTGAATTCAACTTAAATAAATTTGATAGAACATCCTAAATCAACTCGACTTCAGCTAAAGCGTTTTCCGAAGAAAATGGCCTACTTATATTTTTCACGTTGCCCAATCGGGCACCAACGAAAAAGATTAGAAATTAGGACTAATCCATTAAATGACAAAAACAAGTTAAATATGGTCATTTATTGATTACAACTATATTCGAACATAATGTAACAGAGCTAGCAAATAAAACAATTTTTGCAAGGCCACCTTTGGCTCTTCACTGATTTAACACAGGAGAGTTTTTTTTTTCTCGGCTCTAATTGTCGTTGTTTACTATTTTGAGTAAAAAAGAAGTACGCCTGTTTATTTTAACCTGGTTTGCTTAAGATTTGTAACTTTGTTAGGTTGTAATAACTCAGAACAATTCAGTATCGCGAATGTGTTTGTGAAAACACATTACAAATGAAAAATCACGGACACAATCCTTGTCAATCCTTGGCAAACACACCAGCTTGTTTTACGTTTTAGGGGGTGCCTTCCTGACCAAGTACCAAGAATTACAGGAGTAAAGGCCTTGGCGCCTTAGAAAGGGAAATAAATGCTTCTACACAGTTGAAAAACGTCCGCAAAAATAACAAATGGTGCGTCATTTCAATCCCCGAAAACACAGGCGTTCATGAACATTATATCACGTTTACTTCAGTGATTTTCTTACCTGACGCTACCGCTCTCGACTTGATTCAATGGATTTTCCGCTGTTTGTAGTGTCTGGTGAGGACTGCATTCACTCTCGCTTATCATCGAATTTCCCAAAATTGGCACACAGGGAGCAGGGCCAAAAATCGCTCTTGGGAGAAGGCTGTTATTTGAAGCCATCGATATGTAGCTGAGCCCTTGTAAGGTTGAACCGTCCATGTTGCAAAAGTGCGCCAGGGGAAGGAGATGTTTTAATTCTTCTTTTCAAAAACAATTCGAGATATATAGAGGACGATTCGTCAAGAGCACAGACAACTTTCTATCTAGAAAAAAGATTTCGGACACGACCTAGCTTTGGCTCAAAACGAGGACGCGACAAGAAAAGTGAAATACTTTATTCAGATGCAAACATTTAACTGCGTCGGCATTTTTGATCTGCTTGTGAGAAAATCAACCGACATGCTGATTGGCTGACTGAGGGGACATGGCCGGTTTGCCCAGAATAGCACATTTGCGCAGGAATTTTCTTTGGCCTTGAAGCTGAACAGCTAGGAAAATGGTTTGATTCTTCGCCTGTTAGCTGTCAGAAAAACCTGCATGGAAAAAATTATTAAAATCATTTAACATTTTAAATTTCGGTCACATAGTTCAAATAATAATAATTAATATTAATTACTCTACTTTCTTAGCATAAATAGTTTCTTTACCCTTAATTATTCTTGTTAATATCTCACTCTGTTACACTATTTATTGCTTATTTTCATTTTATTCTTTACTGTACAACTGATGATGGATGATGTCTCATCCGAAACATGTTTTCATTAAAAAATGAACTTCAAAAATATCGTGTGGTTCATTAAAGCGAATAATAATAATAATAATAATAATAATAACAATAACAATAAATAATAATAATAATAATAATAATATAATAATAATAATAATAATAATAATAATAATAATAATAATAATACTTTTGTATAGCGCAGTCTTCCAGACGTTCAACATCACTTTACAGACGTTTTCTGTAGCAGTTCAAATAAATACCGCCATGTTTCATTTTTGCCCTAGTTAAAAATGAAAGTTGTTTTGAAATTATTTTCAAATAAACCGGTTTAAGCTAATGGAATTAAAGCATGGACCGCCAGAAATTTGAACTTGAGTCGGTTGTCGCTTACTTGAAGTCACTGAAAAGTACGCAGTCTGGTAATTAACCATGTTTTCTAACAATGGAAATGCAAATGTCATTATCGGTGTTTTTGATTTTTTTTAAGGTGGAGAACAGCCACAGCGCGTCCCGCCTCCGAACGCAGCCTTCATTGGTCGACGCTGAAAAGTACAGGCGCGAAAATTAGTCTAAAGACAATTGTTATCCTCTTTGTCAATTTCGTTAATCAAGGCTATACTGTTTAGTTAGGTTTCACAAGATTAATTTCATAGAAAAAAACTAGGTGGTTCCGACTTGCAACAGTTTACCTGATTGGTTTAAACGCTGTAACCAATAACAAAGACGAAATGTTAACATTATATTTCATTTCGACACGTGTGGTTGTGCTTACCGGAGTCAAATACTTCATTTGTTTTTCAAGCTGAAGTTTTGTAAATTTCCCTCATCTTCTGCACAGGGAGTTTTCGTGATTTTAATTTAATTGTGTCACAGTTGATTAGCGTTTACAAGTTCCAGAGCACAAGTAAAAAATGAAATAACCTTTATTTACCCTCGGCAGTATTTATAGCACAAATTAAAGGCTAGTGGGACCTAGCAGATACAGCCTTTTGGATCTATTGAGTCGCCATGTTCTAATATTTCTCTGTCATCTGAACTATTCTTAAAATCACCTCTGAAATCGCGAGGTTGGTGTGCAGAATCCCTCTTATTTCTGGCGAGGGCAATTTCCTGAGATACGAGCTCCGAGTATCGGGCCCGCTTCCTGAGAGGAGATGGGCAGTTCTTCCCTCATTGTCTACTCCAACCCCAATGGGACCCCTCCACCCCTTCTTGACATTATTTTTGAATGATAAGTGATTTAATTTTACTTTTTACTTGCGAGACGTGAAATCCAACTATAGAATTAGCTGCAGTAACCTTACTCTTTTTTATAGCAATGTCTCTGTTTCAAATGTCGTATTTGCAAACAGTTTCACCCTGCTGAATATTTTTTCGCCTCACATTTCACCGAGATTCCAGTAACGTTTATGTCAAAAAATCGTCCGTTCTGTAATGGTCTTTAATGCAAGCTGACGGACCTATATGAGGAGACAAAAGGCAGTCAAAAGCCACTAATCATTTGTTTTTATGGTCACCGTTTTCAAGGTAGTCGGTTTTCAATGCCGCCGTCATCATTATCTAGACATTCATAACACGAGCAATATTGACTGTACTTGAAGTATGCGTTGTGTAAGAGAACTAGGCAGTGCTACTATCTGTACATATCAACACGATGCCATAGAGAAAATAAAATATGGAAGAGGAATTCGGGTCTTATTATTCTAACTTTGTCATAATATCACAACCGTGTAGGTGAATCAGTGAAGCAGCAAATTGCAATTTCTGATTGCTTCTTGCGGGAAGGCCGATATGGCCTCTTGGTAAAATTCAACATGTCGCAATAGCCTCGAATGGTTACAATGACGAAAACTTATATTTGAAAATGACGTTTTCGTTGCCGTTGCCGTTGCCGTTGCCGTTGCCGTTGCCGTCGTCGTCGTTGCTTAAGCTCCATATTAGTACAAGCCCCGGCCGGGTTGATTTAAAGGCGATTAACCCAAATCCAAGATTAAAAATTAACCAAGAAGTTTTCTTCTCTATCCACAAACGTTGTTCAATTTATATTCTCCAAAATTTTAGAGTAGAGGACGTCAATCCTGAAAAGCAAAAAGCAGCAAAAGAAACTTTCATCCAAAAAGTTAAAAACTGCGACCAAAGTTTAAGCTAATCCTGGATTAGTCAATCGGTTCTCGAACAACCGGGAGGCCTCTAAAATCCTCATCCGAAAGAAAGAAACAATCACGGGCCATTATTACCTTTATTTCTAACGTTCTGTTCAAACTGTCCTTACAAATTAAGCTTTAGCAGAAAAGGATTGCTCTTCTTTACTCATAGTCAACGTAGCTTTCTTATAACTATCAAGGGACTGAGAGCGGGCAATTCCTTCTAAGTCTAATACTAGTCTACTACTACTGCTATTTATTACAGTTCCCTGTCTACTCAAAAGATCCCACAATGCCTCACTCGTGTCAGTCTCCCCACAGTTTCTGGAGTGGCGAACAAGACTGACATTATAAAGCCATTCAGTCCCACGTTCGGAGGGTGGGAGGGGGGCTGGCTGCTTTTTCTCCCGATTCACCAGCCCCCCTCCCACCTTTTTAGACGCCTACTACGCAGGCTAACTATAAAGCCACTTAGCTAACCAAGCAAATTATTTGCCCAGCTACGACGTTAAAAACAACCTTTTCTGTCCGTTGAGCTCTACCTAACTTATTACAAAAAAAATTATGAAACATTGCTCTAAAAACAAAGCTACGGTTGATGGAAACAGAAAGATGGTTGAAGGAGCTTGTAGCCTTCCCTTTAAAAATTTGAAAATACTAAGCGTACTTTTACTCAGCCAGACTTAAATAGTCTAGGGTTTTTGTTTTAATTCTCCAAGGACCACTTGACATTCTTACTTTTAAATAACTTTACGCGATACATTTTAAATAATTTAAAAGTGGCCTTTAGCTACAGCACAAATAAAATACAACTACTATAGTTTAAAATCGTCCATGGAATGCCATGATTTAAGAGCAAAGTTGAAAGTAACCTTATTATGACCCTTATGGTTCGATTTAAAAACTAATGGGCTAAATAAAACTTGAATGAAGTTAATCCTTTTGAGCAGCCTTTCAATGACTTCGAAAACATTTTTTAGAAGTCCCAGAGCGCATTCTCGATATCCTAAAGAATTACCCGCTAATTTGAATCAACAGGAGTTTGGAGCGGTTTTAATCGATCGTCGAAAGCCAGATGCGTTTACGTTGGTTGACTGGTCAGAAAAACCCGCGACACTTTCTCAACAGTTGAAGTTGAACCTGTTATAACTTCGTCACTGACATTAATTTTCCCGCGCTTTCAATCAACTGCAGATAACCTACAAACAAAGGAGAAAGCAACTGGTCTACGGTCTTTTATTTCCGCTTGGGGTTCAGTTTCACTATTTCCGCAAACGTAAGTTCACAGAAATAATCAGGCGATTACTTTGGTTCCGTTCCACGACAATCAACTGAACACCACTCCCACTAGAATTTTTGAACTGGAAACTCCTGTGATTTTTTAGGTTTTGCGGATGCGAATCCGTAAAAAAAAGCGCTTTGGAAAACGACTTTTAATATTAAAATTCTCTTAGATAGACCTCGGAATAATGATAAAATTTTTCAATAGGCGAAGACAAATTAAAAACAATAAACCTTAAAATAGCAACCTGCACGCTTCCTTTGGATGGTTTCCACGGCTATTTAAAAACCTACATGTCGACGACAAACGTGTTCTCATTGCCATAAGCGATGCTACAAAACGGTGCGAGCGTTTTTTTTAAATACATGTTTAAACGGTCCTGAGTGCATAGTTTCAAGTGCAAGAAATGTGCCGTTACGTCAATTTGCGAATGCTAAAATGTGGGATAAACTTTACGTTGCATGTACTAGGTCCTACTTTTACCGTACAAAATTTCTCACATCGTCAAGACTATAAATTTTCCCTTAACCCTTGAAAATGCTAGAAAATGGTGAGCACACTTTGTCAGCGATGTTGTTTTGTTGCTGTTGTTTAAATTCGCTGTTAACGACTGGTGTCTACAAATTCCGAGTTCCCAAAGGCGTGAAAAATTACTTCATTTACTGTCCGCTGCTCAACCTCTTGGAGAACTTCTCCCTGAAACTTCGTCGCTTCTTCACCTTGTTACCAGACTTCCTCCGCACAAGCCCGACAGGCTGTCGTACCAGCACAGGCTCACCACTAGCATCCAGGCTATCCTGAGAGTCGTCAAAGAGCAAATCGAATTCCTGTGGTGCAGAGTGCCTTTGCTCTGCGTGCACATACGTCACCACTTCCTCTTTGACTTCGCCATCTTTAGGTGCAGACTCGTTAACTGAAACAACTTTTGTAGTGATAAAAACCTTTGAAAAAGCAAAGTACAGATTATTATTATTATTATTATTATTATTATTATTATTATTATTTGATTATAATGTAACAATTTTACAGACATCAGTAGTAATTACAGAGTTTACGATAGTTACAACACTTACATCAAATAGAGCGGTTTTCAATTGAGTGTCGAAAGTAATTATGGTTTTGCTTTGGTTTTGCATTGCTCCGCTCTGCGATTGGCCAAGAAAACTCGCGCCACTTTCTCAACCAATGAGAAGCAAAACCAAAACCAATCGCGACTTGTACGCTCGTATTTTCCCGCCCTTTGCGTCGGCTACATGTAATTTCTTCGTATTCTGATCGGCTCATTGCACTGCTTACTTCTGTTGTGATTGGTCAGAGTAATTGCTTTGGTTTTGGTTTTACGACACTCAATTGAAAAGCGCTCTATCTAAACAACAAAACTAACTTGCTTACAGTACTTTCATTACTTTCAAAAACGGGGGATGGGTTTTACAGTTATATAACTAATTAAGTCTTAATAAGTAAAAGAAAATTAGAAGTAATATCGAGTCTTTGCTGATACACTGATAACGAAGAAGTAAAAAAGGGGAGGGTACAGAGCAGAGATAAACACATTGTAAGTTTAATAAGAATATATCGTAAGATACAAATAAATAGCGACCTTCAGATCAGACTACGAGAACGACATTGAGTACGACTTTCAAATTTCTAAACGGCTGCGTTCTCAGAGGCCTCGCTCCTCAATGTTGTTGACCAGAATAGAATAAGGCTCCAGGAGCGAGAGTTGGTGTCATCCACGATAATCTAAGCTTGCGACTAGGAATTGAAAAGTCGTACTCGTACTCGATCTCGTACTCGTAGTCCGATCTGAGGGTCGCTAATGAAAGATGTAATCATTCGACAGTGTGAAACATATTCGGAAAAAAATTCTGGGTTCCCCCTGCAAAAGTCGAACCTTTGACCTTACTCGGATGCTCTGCTACAGAGGTACGGGAGACTCGTGGGAACTTAGTAAGGGTGACTATTGAGAACATTTTAACTATCACAATTGTATTGCAATAGGTCACATGGATAATGCGATAGTATTGCGACAGTGGAGGTACTATTGCAGTAGTATTGCGATAGTTTTCAGGAATGTCTGTATTTACGTAATGCCAAGAGAAGTAGTGGTCAATACAGGTGGAACACAGTGCAGTGGAATTTAATCAAAGTTATTGAGAAACCAAAATGTTGAACAGACACAACTGTTGTTAGTGTTGTAGTAGATTCATGAAAACTGGAACACTGCAGTAGAATTTAAACAATTTGTGGTAAAACAAAATAAAATGTTTGTAACACTCTAACATCCCCGGAAGATTAGAGTAGACCCTGGGAATGAGGATGGTGTCACCCTAAGACGCTAAAACATTCTAGGTGTAGTAGGTGGATGGTTTTTAGTTTCTTTTTCATCGTTATTGTGACCTTGAGAATCAAAGATGGGTAAAACTCTAAAGAAGTTAAAATGTTAGAAGTATAGAAACTATCGAAAGTTTCGATAGTTCGCTACACTTTCGCGATTGTTATCAATGTTTCATTTTCACTATCGATCCATCGCTATCGCAGCGTTAATATCGTGATTAATCGATAGTTCGATGTATTGTTACAGCCTTAGAGCTTAGGTCACCCCTTTTTAAAGCAGTTGCATTGGCTCCCTAGAACGTTTAGGATTAATTTTAAAATATTATTTATTAGGTTTAAAGCCGTTCATGGTTTAGCACCTAGCTATATTTGTAAATTAATTTCTGTTAGGCGCTAAGGTAGATACAACTTGAGGTCTACTAATGCACTTACATTAAGTACCCCGCGCATTAAAACACACGTTACTCTGGGTGATCGTGCATTCGGAATAGCCGTACCTAAAGTGTGCAACGCCTTGCCAATTCAGATAAGAATTGCGAAAAATGTAGACACTTTTAAAGAGACTTTTGAAGACGCGTTCTTTCAGGTTAGCTTTTAACTGATTGGATCATGTTATCGTTTTTTTTCTTTTTTATTGTTGTTGTTGTTTTTTAAATTTTTAGAATTGAAGTATATCTTTGTGCGAAGCGCATGCAATCATCTCGTCTTGCTGGTATGCGTTATACACATTGATAAATAATTATTATTTATCATGTTGGGATAACTTGGAATTGTTTTTCAGAGTACGTATACGACATCATCGAATAATTACATCTTTCATCCATTTACACTGCTTAAAATTTACCACCTCACTTTACTCTAATGAGATGGAAATATGAACATAGTTTGGAACACTTTTGCAGGACCAACGGACAACACAAAGGTGCCGGATCTTGGTGGATTTAATCAGCAAATTTAGACAATTACGTAGCAACTTAGAAAGCAAGATTGGATTTATGGCTGGGACAGCTGCATTTCCAATATTTCGTCAGGCAAAGGCTTCCTTTTTCAGGGAATTATGTACAAGACGAATGAGCTCTTCGAAATCTCGTGATATCCAACACCACTAAGTACGACCACTGAAACATCTGAAGCCACCAATGTTAATCCGAATCAAGGTCAGGCTACCAGTTTCTCAAGCCCCTTATGATCATTTCGTACTCCCAGCACTCCTCTTTACTGTTATTCAACGGTCCGGTGAGCTAATGCACCAGTCACTGAGGTCGTGTGTAAACAAGTTGTTACTAATGATGGTTTACGTTAGCCTGTTCTAGGCGTTCAGATGGTAAACGGAGCGCGCTAGTTCCGGCAGAGTGAGGCGACAAAAAAACGGCGAAAAATGGAGGGGGGAGGGGGGGGGGGGGGCTTGGGATGGACGCCGCCCGTCCCAAGCTCCACTCCATTTTTCGCCGCTTTATTTTCGTCTCGCTCTACCAGTAGTCTAGCGCCCTGTTTACTATCTGAACGCCTGGAATAGGCTAGGTTTACGTTCAAGGGACCCTCAATGTCCCACGGACCCATACCAAAGCCCATCCCGAGGTCCAAGCTCATTTGATTACCTCATCATCTTTGTTCTCTTTCTCCGGCTTCATGTCCTTTATCAGTACAGGTTCAGAGTTATCCAGTTCCCTCTCCCGCTTGTACTCAGTGGCTTTGATCGGTGAATTCAGCCACTTAAGGCGACTCCTGCATCAAAACAAAACATGTACGCTCACAACAAAGCTCCATATTTCTCAGATGATACTTTCTGTTTAATCTTGTTACATGTAGACTACAATGCGGGTCATACGTCTTTTCCCCCTTTGCAATGTCGAGTTTAAGCGGTCTCAGAATGTAAGAACTGATTACAGGGGCACCCAACGAGCCAAATCAGCCAAAAGCTATAGAAAGATATTTTTAAGTACCTTATGGTGTTTGAAGTATGTTTAAAGTGGTGTTTTCAATAGCTAGAAGAATTTCATCTGTTCGGATTCCCTAGCTGAAATTTTAATTGCCCGAAAATGTTAGGGAACAAAATCTTCCTTTGAGAAAATCCTAGCTGAAGTTAACTTTCTAGGAAACCATTTTTCTTTCCGAAAATGCTAGCTGACGTTTTTGACTGCCAAAAACAGCAATAAAGACTTTTCCGAAAACCTCAGGGGCTATGATTTCCACATTACGAATCTTTTAGGCCACGTTTTACTAACGAAAATCCGAGGCTACTCTTTAATCGACGCCGAAAGCCTAAGGCGAACTACCCTCCACCGAACAGATATCTACCGAAACGTGTCGTTGGGTGCCCCTGTGATTAGTGCATTCAGTCCTACCTACCTTCAGTCCACCTTCTTATGAGATTTATCCTCTAAAAAATCCTCTAACGTAAAGAGGGAGGTTCAACGTGATGGAAGAAATGAAGCGCAAGGCTACCAACCTTCAGGAAGTGTCTGCTCGTTTTTATTTATTCATTTCCTGAATAAAGTATTGATGCTATTACACTGTATGTTATATAGGAGAACTGACATGCTAAAAAGTACTCAATCATTGTGATAATTCTTCATGCACTTCCTCCTCGTTGTTGGTACATTGTACCAGCTGACAGAATTCGAGTAAATATCAAGACAAGTTTTCTTAATCTCGAAATGTTTTTTTCGTTATTCTCGTCAGGGGTAGTTTATTTAGTCCCTTGAATAAACTAGAAACAGCTTTTCAGACCCGCTGACTGACGTTCACGAAAGTCGCGCCAACTTCAAATGAAAAACCAGGAGTAACAGGAAACTGTACCAGATACTCTCGCTCAACGGTTAAAGGTTGCGTGACAGATGCTAGAAAGCAGACATGAAGAGGGGTAAAGGATTTGCACGCAAAACGAGGGGAGCATGTAAGAGAGGAAAATGAAAGCTTTCTTTTCTCCCCTCCTCAACGCTTCCCCGTAAGCTTTATGTCGTCCCCACGTGCTTCATGCACGCTCTATTCCTCTCTTCCCATACATTTTCTAGCACCTACGACCTGGCTGCTTCAGTTGTTTCAATAAAATGTACCTGTAGGTGTTCCCACGTCCAAGGGATTGACTGCGCCGCACAGGATAACCATGTGAATCGCGGTAAATTACCATCTCTGTGCGAGCTATGGAAGTCTTTGGTGGTGCTACTTCACGTGACTTGGGTTCCTTCTCTTCAGATTTAAAGATCTCAGCTTTACGATAGTTGTAACCTGTCTTGCAGCCCTATGTGCAGTGAAGGAAAGAAGAAAACTCACTGTCAATATAGACATTTGAATTGCTGTCTGTGAAGTCATCAAAAATCATATAACACACTGCAGTTGTATTCAATTTTGATGGGTATGTGAAGGCTGATATAGCTACCATTTCTGACCTCTTTCCGTCTCTCACCATGCACTCTAGTACACTCTAACTATACAGAAAAAAACATCTTCTCATATAAGACAAGAACTCTACCTTGGAGTCTAGTAGGCGCATCCAGGCTTCAAACTGTAACTCGGCCAACTTCTGCTGGTTTTCGTTAGCATCCAGGCCCCCGTGAAGAGCATTAATCACCTGCTCCTTAGCATCATCATCAATTTGCAACAAATCATCCATTCCAGCATTCATTGAAGAAAGCTGTGGAAAGTTCTCAAATTCATTAATTCATGAAGAGACATGAAAGGAAATCACTACCACGAAGGAGGTTTGGATGGATGTTCCTGATTATCATAAAACTGGGTGAACTTTTTGCTTCGAATTCCTCCAAGAATTATTAAAGCTTTTTGAAGCTATACCAAACACTCGAAATAATTTTCGTCAGATATCTGAACACCTGGAAGATGATGAAACAATCCTCCTCTTGTTTGATGCACTGTACATTACTTCAACCACAATATGACATGTCAAGCAATGGGTGTAGAAGTGTGGGGCACAGATGACTCTCTTATTATGATGACTTTCTTTCTCTGTTTAGTGAGCATCTTTATGACATCCCATTTTGATCAGTTCTCAGTCTAACTTGATTATTCTTAGCTTTTTATCAATGATAAAACAAGTTTTCATGTACACTGTATGAAAAAGATTCAGAGACAAAGGAATTTTAATTCTTGGTAGCTGAAAATTTACAACTTATAGAATGATTTGTGGCCATGCAATCTCATTGTCAGAACAGATTTCTTACAAAAATATTCTTCAGATAATTAAGAGAAATCTGTATGGGTATTTTTAATAGTATGCATGTATACAATATTAATACCCAGGCTGTTAATAATAATAAGAAGAATATTTTTGAGGTAGGTAAGGATATGCTATAAGTAGTCAGGGATTGCAACTGTTGTAGTATCTACATGTATAGTCAATAATTATGCTGTCTTTCTAGATATCATAGTACCCAGGGACCCAACTCTAAATACCTGGGGAAAATCTCCACCCTTGGTTCCTTTAAAAAGACAACACTGTTTTGAAAAAGCAACCCAGTAAAGAGGTAGCTTTGTGTGCTTTATGTTATCTACATGTAGCTTCTCTACAACAGTACCTGGAGTCCACAAGCTGTTACAAGTAGATAAGCAAGGTAAGAAGTCTCCTCTAATGTCTCTCCGACACAGATGGCACCACAGTTCCTCAAGATCAGAACCTGAAATTGAGAGGAAATGTCTGTGAGGAGGAAGGTGGTAGAGATGGCCACTACACAGATATATCTTGTACTATGTTTTAATACAAATTTGTTTTAATTTAATTTTCATGGCACTATACTTGTATGTGCTCCACAATACAAAGACCTAAGAACAATACTACTACAACACATCATATGTTCCTGTCATTGTGTTCTGAACTTTCTGTTACAAGACACAATAAACCTTGAAAACACAAATTCAGAATACCAGTACTCATTTCATACTGGTAAGTCCTAAGTTGTTTACTCATTTACTAGTCGTTGCTAAGGAGACTGTGGGAACTAATTAACAACTAAAACATGTACATGTCATTTGCCAAGGATCAAATTAATTGACATATTTATTATAATATATACACCTTTTGATAGCCGTTACCAGAAAATAATCTTATGCTTTCAATAACTCAGGTATCACTGAGGTTCATTGACGTCAAAATACATTCATTTTAACAAATTGTCACGTTCATTTTTGTTGTTTTCAAATTCATTAAGCATTTTTGCATATTCATAAAAATACATTCACATGTATAGGCAACCATTTACACTACAGGGAAGATATTTGTTTACAAACATTGTTTTCGTTATTTAAATGTTCAAAACGTTAAACAAAAGAATTCTTTGTTTCACCAGCCAATAGCTCTTCTCTGGTTGGCATATTAATAACAATAGGTGATGTCACTGATATCTTTCCTATGGGACAGTCTCATATAATGCTAAGTAAACATACAAACATTAACACCATTTTTTAGTTTAATAAGGAGAATAAAATTTCAATTCTTTTCTGGTAATGACCACCAGCAAAAGGCATATAAGGAGCAAAACTGCTTGATGCCAACAAGTTAAAACGGTGGACTGAAGTAGCAAACACATAATACAGTCATACCCTGCTTGAAGAGCCAAAGCCATTAATCAGAGAATCCTTAGCTTCTTCGTCCAACTTG
This sequence comes from Pachyseris speciosa, assembly GCA_016490735.1. Classification (NCBI taxonomy): domain Eukaryota; kingdom Metazoa; phylum Cnidaria; class Anthozoa; order Scleractinia; family Pachyseridae; genus Pachyseris; species Pachyseris speciosa. The sequence continues at coordinate 298,739 of JAEMWC010000052.1, read as the reverse complement.
ACTCCAGGAAAACCATAATAAGAGACTTCGCCAACCTGCCACAGTAGGAAAACACCAGAAAATCAGGCAAAAACACATTAAATCATTTAATTTTGCTTAAATGTCACTTAAACAAAACTCCAATACTTACAGCTACTCCTTCCTGGGAGATAGGCACAAGCCCTTGTTTGATTGCCGAAACCTGAAGCGAAGGAAAGATTTTCTCAAATTAAATTGAAGAGGCTAGTGGAAAACCCTCCTAAGTGACTATTTAGGTCAAAAATATTTTTTTTTGTAGAAAGTGCCCAAGTTTTTGCAGGGCAGGGTTGGGGCAGCCTTGCTTGTTAGAATGCATGGCAGAATGGAATTAATTAATCCTAATTTGACTTAAATCATGTCTGATAATCAAGGTTAACTTAACCCTATTTGGCAGAATGTCAAAATGGAACAAGACTCAGGAAAAAAATGCACTCTTAAATCCAAAAACATGGAATGGTGGCACAACCAATAATAGGCCTTGACTAGACCTTAATTAACACTGTCTAATTAATCCTAATTAGGCTTAAATCATGTCTAATTGAGCTTGATTAGGTCGTAATTTTGGTAATAACATCTAATTAGACCAGGTATTACTGCCTGTAATTTAACCCCAATTAGATGTAATCAAGGTTAACCAGATGACCAGTCCAACCTACACTGTAGTGACTGCACTTCAAATACAGTATAATCAGATAGTCCACTCTGTGGAAAGAGAGAACTACTTACCACATTGACAGACTCAGCAGCCACAAACATGACACACTTTGCATCCTTTCTTGCTGAGTGTATGGTTTCATGCAGATCAAACACAGATTTGGAAACACCCAGGTTTGTGCTGCCCTGCTCTATGACATTTCCTTTGTGATCAACTTTCAAAATTGATGATGCTGTGACTTCACTGAAAAGAAGGCCAGTAGGAGCAACAAAATACTGCTTCTCTTCATTGTTGTCCCCAGATGTGCAAACCTGCAAAGAAAATCAATTTTCTCAAAATTTGCAAATCAAGATGCCACAGCGCACACTCACTACAATGCTACACCACTAATGAAGAGGATAGTAGAACAAGCAACAGAACAATGCATATTCCACCATGCAACCCAGGAAACCATGGCAGCTATAAGTACATATCAGGGTTAGTGAAATTAGCACTTCTAAAGAAGTTCCATGTTTCTCCTTAATTGCTTGTAGAGTCGACTTTTCTGTAGTGTTGAAACCCTTTTGTAAAACAAACCTGTAGGTGCATGAACAAGTTCAAAACAAGAGGCTCACATAAAACTTGGGTCTCCAAAACTACTGTCAGTATCTCTAATTTAGCATCAAACAAAAGATTTAAGAGAGAAGTCTGTCCTTGTTACCTTGGGCACATTACGCTTATAATGATGTTCAAGGCTGTGTTTGTTTGTAGTAAAATATTTAATATCAATAGAATCTCTATCAACAACACATACACTATCCCTATAAAATTACAAAATCTCTTTACAGCTGCCCAGTATTGACAGGCCTCGAACTTGGCCAACCCGCCCAACAGGTGACAGCAATGTCACTTGACCCTACACTGCCATGCACTGCATACTGTATATGTGGCTCTCCACAGGATTTCCGGTAAAATGGTGATGACACGGGCACGCGTGCGAGGACACGCTAAACAAAAGAAATTTCTTTTAACACGCCAGCATCGTGTCACCATGCACGTCTCATTAAAACTGCCTTTTGTCTTATCTTACACGGAGAGCACAAAGGAAAACGTTCAGTCACACAAAGAAGCGTGTCAAGTTATGAAACACAAAGGAATCGAGCCAAATGACACGCTAGCATGCAAAATGTCTCGCTTTGCGGGCAAAATCACTCGCTCGAAAAATAATCATCGCATAAAATGTTCGTATGACCTTGTTCATCAGTCGACAGTTCCCGAGAGAAAATTGTTATGAGGAGTCAAAAAATTGAAACACAGCTGCCAGCACATGGAATGACTTTCTAATTTTATTTTGCAAAAGATAAAGCTTGACAAAGTTCAGCCGTGTACAACTAAATTAAACAAGACTCTCAGCTCAGAGACCAAAAAGCGCCGGGTTTCCTGTATAAATTATGTTTAAAATGCTCACACCGTAATTTTTCGGTTATAAGGCACACTCGGTTATAAGACGCACCCCCAACTCAGCAACTCAACTGTCCATTTTTCTGATGGGAAATTTCCGTAAACACTTGGTTATATCACAGGGAACCCAGACAATCTGTTTGTGTGACCCTTTGTTATTTTATAGTAAATGTATGGGATTTACCGTATGTTTCATGCTCCTGCGACGAATCGCTAAATATATGTATTGAACAACGCCACTCGCACGACCCGACTCTGGTGAGAAAATAGTTCGACGTTACTGAAATGCCTATGGTTCCCCACCCTCGGTACGTATTTTGAATCGGTTATTGTTTAGCGGCGTCCAATCAGAAAGAGGCAATCAGCAGGACGGTTTCTAGCTGGCACATGAAGATCTTGCTACGCATTTCGATCGCTTGATTTTGATTTTCTTCGAGGGTTTGCTCGGGACCGCTTGGGCGGATTTTCGATCGAGAGGCACGAGAAGAAGCGTGAATGTTTCGGCCTTTATGTTGCGTGGTTTGGAAGCTGAGCAATGCGATTTTCAGGGGAAAAATCGCCTCGGCGCTGGCTCGGTGCTGGAGCCGTTCAAAGGTCTATCCACCCTTTTCATTTCTTATGAGGCACAGTCGGCGGCGAAGACAAAACCCGACAAAATCGCTTAAAATATCAGTATTGAGGCAAAAGGACGACAGTACAGCACAGGTAAGACAATTTCACTTTTATTTAGCGTTGTTCAATACATTTATTTAGCGATTCGTCGCTAAAGCATGAAACATACGGTAAATCCCATACATTTACTATAAAATAACAAAGGGTCACACAAACAGATTGTCTGGGTTCCCTGTGGTTATATGACGCACTATAAACTGAGAAAGATACGTGGAGCGACAACGGAGTTGTAATAAACAAGAGAGAAAAAGCCGTGCATAAACAAAGAGCCGAAGTTTATGAAGTTTACTTACTTGTGACCTACTAAATAACCAAATGCGTGAAAAAAAGTTGCATCCTGACTTGATTGATTCAAGCAAATTTGTCGCTTGCGTGTAAAAACTAAAGATTCACTTTGATTACAAAAGCGTAAATAATTACACGCGCTCAATGGCGATTTGGTTTGAGTTGCCAGCGAGGAGAATGCTCGAGTTAACCGGCTTCATATGTCAGTGCACAAAAGTGGATGGATGGACGAACAAGGTTTGTATAATTTGTAAAGAAACACAATTTACATTTCGCAATGGAAGTGTTTGCGATTTTAGCGCAACAAGTATCACATTACAGAGCACGTGCTTTCAAGCACGTCTAATAATTATGCAAATGAAAATACTCTCTTGGGAACTAATGAGTAGATTCGAAAAACCTCCATAGCTATGAAAGTCCGTGCTTAATCATAGCGGAAAATGCGAATTTAAAAAATTGTTTCAGAAAAATATTTACTTTTTAATTTATGGCCCATTTCAAACGTCGTGCTACTGCTGTAGTTCGCACCCGATTGTTCCTGTGGTGTGACATATTACGCGACGATAAGAACGATAATTATCTTCTGTGAAATCGAAGATTTTTAAGGTCAAAAGATTACAGATCTTCGACTGCTTTTGAAAAATAAAGCTCCTTTATTTTTTCTTCATT
>JAEMWC010000052.1:277500-290000 GCA_016490735.1 Pachyseris speciosa | reverse complement strand
TTTACATTTGGAGAATTTTTGAAAAGTTCGAAAATTCACAAAAAATACAATTTTTATTCATGAAATTGGTCTGAATTGCAAACAATTTCAAAGAAACAGTACCAGCGCGCAAAAACTCCTATTGACTTCATCTTCCTCACATAATTAGAAGACTTCCAAAGCTTCAAGACAGAGTAAAAGGTTTAAGCAAAATTACTTTATAGTATAGTTTTAACCTTCATTGCTTACCCCATCTTTGTAATAAATTATGATGTTTTGAATGTGAAAATGTCACCTAATTTTAGCTGCCCAAAATCAAACCTGGTATAATTCAAATTGAAAAAGCAGTTATACCACATAAAAGAATGGCCATTTTATTCATGAGAAATGAAATTTCAGCTCTGCAAATTTAACCCACTGGCACCCGTGCCAGCCAAAACCGGCTGTAAAAAACTCCCATGCTTCAAAACATTGCAACTTTCTCAATCGCACGAATATTGCCTTAACTGTTAGTTGTGAGCACGAAATGGAATGCCCTTTAAATTTGGATATCCAATAAATGCAAGAAACGTTAGGGGTAGCGATTTTTACCAAACATGGCCTTTTGAGTTTGGACAAGAACAAAACTGACTGTTTTTAACGTCAAAGAGAAACAACAAAAATGCCCCTTTTTGCCTTCATGTTTTTTAAGGAAATCATCGCCGAAAAACCAAACCTCAACCATCATAACGAAATTCAGTCCTTTTTCTAGCTTAGAAATGACTTTTTTTTTCATACTCTTCTCCCGAGCGTAGATACAGCCTTTTGTTCCAGTGCATTCGTGCCTTTCCGCCATTTTCAACATCTAGACCACACTGCATGCTGGGAAATGACGAGAATTTTTGACAGCACCCGTTCCTTCTCCCAATTCTTTCGCATAGCCACTCCGACCTACTGCCAAAAATTCCTGCTTGTGGTCATCTTCAGTACTCAGAAATTCCAAAATATGTGGCGGTAGGTCGAGAAATTCATCAATAGTTGAGTCCCAAAGGTACTAAGTGTTCGACCGGCCAAATTCCCAGTTCGTCGAGTAACAGGCCAAATTCAACAACAAAGTACATCACCTTGCTCGATGCTTTGAGAAAGTGGACTCTTAGCTACCGTCACACTTAATGATGCTCATCAGGCAGCCGCTAAAGATGAAAAATGGCTGTAAATTTAGCAGAAATCACAAGCAAACCAAACTTGGGCCATTGTTGTCGCTTCACGGATAAAAAATAGCTACGTCAAAATGACGTTTTCAGAAACCTTGAGCCTCCAGTGGCTTAGGACAGCACCACTTTTCCCTGTTAGTTCAAAGAAAGAGTCAGGAATTGCTATTCATCGTTTATAGGTGGAAAATCTCTCCGAAAATGTAAAAACAGCCGGTAGTCAATGGGTTAAACGCTGGCGTGTACTAAAATTTTAACTTGAGGACTTTGGACCCCACACGCGACTGAACGTAGAATGTAAACAAAGTGAAACAATGTAATTAAAGCGAAGAAAGTCGCACGAAAATTATTTACATCTCATGGAATCACTTGGCATGGACAAAAAATGATACCAAAATAAGCCTTTCTTGTTGACAAGCTAATAAAGCGAAGTCTTCTGTTGAATATTCTGAAACAATCTGGGAAAACAGCCGAAAGTTAATGATCACAAAGTTGGGGACGTCGTGTGGTAATTATTATTCTGTAAAGTTCAAAATAAACAGTAATTGTTGATGTACAAGCCCCAAAAGCACCAAGATACAAATGAATAAAAGTTTAATTTCAATAATCTATATGTTCTTATTAAGAACTTGAATTCCTCGCTAAGTTCTAACTTGAGGTGATTTTAACTTTAGACACGTCACTTCTGTTTTGACCTCAATATAAGCTTAACCACACTTGTTTATAGATCTTCTCACTGAAGTAAGGCCTTCTATTTTGCCTATACATTCCAAAGAAACTGATATTTAAGGTCAAAATAATTAGCTATAGAGTAATAACTTACATGCAGAAGTAGCAGCTGATTTTCGAACAAGTTTACTTTGGCTGTTGTGTTGCTCGCAGTCTCCCTCGCAGCCGGTTTTTGGGATGTCACACAACTCCCTTTCTTTCGTGACACCAAAGAATGGCTGCAGAGGAGATTAGCATCACAACGGCCAAAGTAAACATGTTTGAAAACCAGCCTCTACCTCCGCATGTAAGTTATTACTTAATAGCTAAATTCTTATGACATTAAATATCAGTTTCTGTGGAATGTATAGGCAAACTAGAGGGCCTTACTTCAGCCAGAAGATCGATAAACAAGTGTGGTAATATTGAGCACAAAACAGTATGTGTCTAAAGTAACTCACGAGCTTAGCAAGGAATTGAAGTTCTTAATAAGAGAATATAGATTATTGAAGTTAAACTCTATTTCATTTGTATCTTGGTGCTTTTTGGGCTTGTATATCAACCATTACTGTTTATTTTGAACTTTACAGAATAATAATTACCACGCGACATCCCCGACTTCGTGATCGCTAACTTTCGGCTGTTTTCCCAGATTGTTTCAGTTGAGAATATTAGACAGAAAACTTCGCTTTATTAGCTTGTCAATGAGAAAGGCTTATTTTGATATCATTTTTTGTCAATGCCAAGTGTTTCCATGAGATGTAAATAATTTTCATGCCACTTTCTTCACTTTAATTACATTTGTTGCGCTTTGTTTACATTCCACGTTCTGTTGCATATGGGGTCCTTAGTCCTCCAGTTAAAATTATAGTACACGGCAGTGTTTTTAAATTTCCAGAGCTGAAACTTCAGTTCTTATGAATAAAATGATCATTCTTTCATGTGGGATAACTGCTTTGTCAATTTGAATTATACCAGGATCGATTTTTGGCAGCTAAAGTTGGGCGATATTTTCACATTTAAAACAACATACAAAGATGGGGTAAGCAATGAAGGTTAAAAACTATACTATAAAGTAATCTTGTTTAAACCTTTTACACAATCATGAAGCTTTGGAAGTCTTCTAATTATGTGCTGAAGATGAAGTCAATAGGAACTTTTGCACGCCAGTACGGTTTCTTTGAAATTGTTTGAAATTCAGACCAATTTCATGAATAAAAATTGTATTTTTTGTGAATTTTCGAACTTTTCAAAAATTCTCCAAATGTAAAGTGCTTTGGGATTTTTTAATATCGTTTCTTGAAATAATTCCCCTAAAGGGTTGTTTGGGTGGCATTAGCCAAAATTAGATTTTTCGAAACTGATTTGAGATTCTCGATATACATGTATTCTGACATTGGCTCTTAATGTTCATTTGGTTTCCGTCTGGTCCTCCAGTGCTTAGAAGTTTTCACTAGCCAAAATAGCTAGACAAGTGAAAAATCCACTAGTCAAAACAGAATTTTTACTAGTCTGTGGCTAGTTGGCCACCGTTAGTCTCGAGCCCTGGTTAAATGAATTCAATATAATTTGCATGCTGAAAACACTGGGTTAAAAATGCATTTTGAAAGTTACAGCCTGCTTCATAGTGACAAGCATCTGATTCTGGCTGAAAGTGTTACTCCTCAATCAATCATACAAGTACTGTACAATAAAAACATGTATGAAAAATAGTGATGACTGTACATGTCTGCATGCTGACATTAATTATGGGCTGATAATTATTTAAGGATTAACAGGCATGGAATTAACTGGCAATCTCTTCTAGAAATCCCTTTATTGCTTGGCAACCAATTTCTCTTTGTCATTAAAATTATTTGCCTGTTGAGCATTATAATATTATTCAGTCCAAAACATAAACCTCATAACCAGTGTTAAATTTAGGCATTGAATATGCATCTCCAGCATGGTTTGTTCTAGAAAATATCCACACCCCTCTCATGGAATTTCACTTTGGACCCCCATCCCTCCATTACCCAGGAGTGCCATTTTAATAGAAATAATTGTGAAGCTACACTGTACAGGGTTTAAAACAGGCAGGTACTCTAAATTTTGCAATTTTCTGGGGCTGACCTTTTCAACTGAAGGCAGGTACTGTGTTCAGAGCACAAGAGTGCCAGTACCCAGCTCCTAAAAAAACCTGCCAATGCCTCTGAAAATTCAAATTAAGTTTACTTTCTTTTAAAAGCTTTTTGTCTTTGAGACCTTACATGTATTTTCCTTTAATAATAATAATAATAATAATAATAATATAATAATAATAATAAATAATAATAATAATAATAATAATAACTTTATTACTTTCCAAATTCTGGCTTTTCAAAGTAATTACAATTATTCAATAGTGACATGTATGGTTCACTTTGTTTTTTTTTCAGCCAAATTATTTACCAACTTATGTGTAACTAAACACTTGGTGTCCCAAACCTGCAGTTACACCTCGACATGTCCAAAATCAATAAAATTTTATTGCATGCATACAAGTCAAAATTATATACACAGATGCAGGAAAATTTGTCAACAGTATAGAAAGCAAAATAATAATGACATTTGAAGCAATTTTTATTGCCAATAGTTACACTCAACCATTGCCATATGTTACGCTGTAGTTCAGGGAATTAAGATTCAAGGACCTTTGAAAAGTCCTCCAAAATTCTAGAGCTTTTTGATATTTCATGCATGTGAATTACCTGTTTTTGGTATGTTGGTCACAGAAAATTTAAAGGTGCTTTTTTGCAGCTACAGTGAATCAATTGAGAAAAAAGCAAACTCGGCAGTTAGAGTGTGGTCATGTTGCTTCAGGCTTAATTGTCATCTACATTTGTATAGAGGTTCAACACAGTCCAAAATAGAAAAATAATCATGTCACACAGACGGGAAATATTACTTCAAGCAGGATGCTTTTTTAAGTTTCAGCCTCAGTGACATTAAGGTGAAACTGCTAAATTCTGCTCTGCATTGAGTAAGAAGACTAAGAATTCTCTTTGGTAATGAATTCAAAAGCGTTGTATGCATTTTTACAACATACATCTGGTTTCCTTGCTATTGTCCACATATAAACTTAACTTAAATTATCATTTTTTTTGGAAATCTGTTTAATATAATTTGTAAACATTGCCTTCCTTGTAATTATTTTGAAACGTCTTTACAGTGTGTAAGTGTGTAATCATTACCACAAGTTTCCACTAAGAATGGAAAAAATTTACAACGAGGTAACTATTTTACATTTAGAGCTGTAATTTGCTAAAATGATTAAAATACCACCTACAGCCTTAATATTACTAAGTTCCGCAAATCTATAAGTGTGCACCAATAAAGGGCTTATGTTGTTTACACCAAGAAGTGATACATGTCAACAGCTTGGCAAATTAGCAATCGAGAGGTTTTGCACGACACGATATGATCCAACTCGAAGATTGCTGATTTATCGCACTCACTCACGACTTGGGTTGAGAAGATAAAACCACAACAAAGGAATTGGCTATTGAATAGTTTTTGCAGTAAAGACTTTATATTTGATAAGCTAATAGGCAGCAAAAGATCACGAAATCCCTGATAAAAAATTAACATGATCTGCACACCCACGTAAACTAAACTAAAATAAAATTTTAAGTTCATTTCTCCTCACCGTACAAGCTGCACGATCACAAACTCCTTTTCCCCAGCCAAACATCTGCATCAGGCGATAAACCGAAGCCAACTTGCACCTCAGTTGCCTGTCTTTCTTGGTGTAATGCAGCGTATCGGCCCCTCTGATATCTGAAATGACCGAAGCTGAAAAACTCGGGAAGCCACCAGCGCCATACAAAGACCCCGATGGAATCAAGAAGTCTTGATAAGTGCGGAAGGCGTTCGGACTGCTCGGGTGTTTTCCGTGCGACAAGACCATGTCCTCCAGCTCTCCTCGCAGAACATCATCGCTAAGGGCCAAAGAAACTCTCTGCCGCATCTTGAGGCCTCGAACGTCGCGACGTATTTCTTCTGGAGCACGAACGGAACGCCCGACCGTCTTCCCCGACCGCGGCGGAGCGCTCCATCGTTTGGAAGTTACATCTACTTGGCTTTGCGTGGTTCTTGGTGTTACAGTTGTGGACATGCTGTAATCCAAGTTACAGTAAAAATGAGAGAGGACAAATTAGCAACTAACGCTCTTGACTTTGTAGTGAGACTTGAATTGGTCGAGGCGCGACCGTGGTGAGCCACGTTAATTGTTAATGGAAGTTGTTGCATACACAGACAGCCTTGTTCACTGGATCACCTTCGCGTATACGCGAATCCGCCCCCGTTAATTACAAGCAGCTTGTCTGTAACGATAAAGACCCTGCTAAGGTTAAATGTATCAACTTGATATCGCGCACGAAAAGAAAACAACCCTGTGTATTGCTCTAGCTACGCTTGGGCTTTTAAAAGATTGAATTCAGACAAACCTTTTGGCGTTCTTCGGACAACAATGCCCTCTTTACACATGTGACTTGGCAAACACCCCTTTGAGCCTCCAAGGCAATTTTCTCTTATTTATATTCACGAATCCTTGGAATATTCCATGGGACCTCATTTACATTCGGCAATACGCCCACGCTATGAATAAATAGGCTTATTAGACAGTTATGATTTATGCAAAGTAAGCTTACTTGATCTTGAAGGTCAGTAAACCGTAACCTTGTGTTGGAGTGCTTTGATCCAATTTCGTGCTCCTTTTATATGAATGTTATATTTTTTGCGGAACAAAATGTGGAAATTCTTTCTTAAAAATCCTCTCCCCGTCGCCGTCCCAAGAACCAAAGAAGAAACATACCGTCCGCCATTTTGAATTTTTTTGGCGGGAAAGACAACCTCGCTCCCAGGGCTTTTCTTTGGGAAGTGACAAGTGGGGTGCTTACCATTTGTCAGAAAAATCCGGAAATTTCGGTTTGAAGTCAAATGGTAAGGAAATTTTCCGGAAAATCTTTTCGGAAATTGTGGACAACCTCCAGAGGTAGTCCTTGACCTAACGGTTCCGTTTCCAGGTCCTTTTGCGCCAGAACGAGTGAGTGCGCATGACGGAACGCCCGTGCAGTAAATGGTAAGCTCCAATCTCATCCGCTATCCGGTTGGTCGGTAAAATATAATTCGGAAAATCGCTTACCATTATTCAACGGTCATTCCATCCGGATTTTTCTGGCAAATGGTAAGCACCGTGGTCAAGTGTGGTCACGCAAGGAAGTTGATCATTCTTGTCCCTCGGGACCACTCGTTTGCACTTACAATTACCGTAGGATTCCGAAAGTAGTCCCACCTTTCCCATGGCCCCAAAAGTAACGTTAATTTTTCACCTGCGACCCTCCCCCGCAAGTAACGATCCTTTATTCACCTTTATTCAAAAATTTCAGGTCCTACAAAGGGGGTACCATCGCGCAAGACGTCTAAAGGCCATGTTACACGAAGCAATTTTTCTTGCAACTTGCAATGCAACAAACGTTGCGTTGCAAGTTGTAAGAAAAAATTCACGTGTAACACCCCATTTTGCAACTGCAATTGTTGCGTTGCGGGTTGCAAGAAAAGTAGAATGACCCTCTACTTTTCGCAACGTTGTGAGACAAGTTGCTTGCGTGTGACACCCCCTCTGCAACTTGAACGGTTTTTTATTCGTCATCGTTGCGTTGCAAGTTGCAAGAAAAATTGTCTCGTGTAACATGGCCTTAACTAATAAAAGAAAATAAATTAAAAATAATGATAGCCTTAGTAAAAAAAATTCCCTACAAAAGATAAAATGAATCAAAATATCATAGCATTAATTATTATATAATATTAAAAATCATCATTAATTAAAATGCATTTTAGTAGCGGCTCTTTGAAAAAATCAAATGTTCAAGCAAGCAACCGTGGACAATAATCCTGCTGATCAAACTGGTGATCTGATCGGCGTAAGCTGGCTTACTTTTATACCCTTTGAAAATGAACACTCAACAACAAAAACAAAATACTGTGTTGTATTTGACGTGACGTTGTAGTACTTTTGACTCTATCAGTAATACAGTAAAACCCCGCAACTAAGAACCTGGATTTTTCCAAGTTAGCCTAAACGGGCTCTTATATAAATGGTAGTTTATTGTAATTCCTTGTCCTATTATAATTGGCATTTACATTGCAGTTGGAGTGATAAGGCACCTATGTCTCCAAAGAGAATTCCGAATGTTGACTTATCTTATTTGCCAAAGTGTACAGAATTTTTTCATAGCTTTTAGAAAATAACAACCTGTTTCAAATTTTAGGCTAAACCGGTTCTTATATAAAGGGGACTTAACCGGCAAATTTTAGCCTCACAGGTTCTTAAAATCCAGGTTCTTAGTTACGGGGTTTTACTATGCTATCCCACAAACAAATTTCTCTGTTTGGATGGACTTACAATGTAGAGTCACAAACATGAATTAAAAATGAGAAAAATCTCATTTTTTCTTTTTTGCAGTGAAAATCACCAATGGGCTTGGGATCGTAATTACCCGGTTCACATTACCTTAGCCAACTGTGTCGTGTGGAAATCTTTAATCTCTAAAAAAAAACGTATCTATGCCGAATACAAATCAGCAGACGAGAAACATTTGGGGCCTATTTGTTGCATTTTGCTTTGTTCTTGTGGGTAGTTGATACACTTGGCGCAAGTTTGATCTCTGCATCTCTGCTGAATAAACCAATCTATATACTTGGGGACATGAATTGCAACTTGTTACAGCCCGATCTTCCCGAGTCTTAAGCACTTATAAACTTCTGTCGTACCTACAGCTTAAACCAGATAGTCACTCAGCCAACTCGCATAATTATAACGGTTTCCACGGAATCCTTAATAGACTTATTTGTCAGTTGGCTCGGTTTCCTTTGTTATTTTTAGGGGAATATATTACATAACCCCTCATTATTATTCACTGTCTGAAAAGTTGGTGGCGGCCTTGATTGTAACAGGGGAGGGCGGGGCTGAAACAATAGCTGATAACAATAACAAAACAATGCAATATATATTTCCCCTGCTCATATTACCCTGTTCACATTCCCCTGCTCATATTCCCCTCGACTTAGTCCCCCATCACTTGCAAACTCTAAAGAAGAAACAAACAAACACTGAGGAAATGTCAAACAGTTACCGACCACGCGGTGGGCTTTAGTGTGTTTCTCATCGTCGTTTACAAACAGTGTTAGCTGAGAGCTCACTTTTCTCAAAATTTAAGGGCAGTCGTTCAACTACGTGACTGTTGTGTTGAATGCACTGTTTATGCCAAAGTAACAAACATGTTTACCACGCATACCAGCAGACAAAAGAAAACGTCTATGAACGTAAGACTTTATTTAAACACGGAAAATCATCAGTTGAGTATTACAAGTTAAAAACTAAGACTATTTACAACTAACTGCTTTACATGATTGCCGTGTGGGAATCCGATATGTTGGATACCTTCTTCAGATTTCGCTTAAATTGATTAACAGATCCGACATTTTTTAAGCTATCGGGCAAGTTATTCCATAACTTGGCCCCGCTGCAGGAGAAGCTACGTTTTAAATAATTGGTTCTTGGTTTCGGCAAAGCCAGTTTTCCCTCAGAGTTTCTCAGGTTGTAATTAGAGTAACTCTGAGCGAAAAGACGTTGGAGATATTCCGGGATAAGACCATTCATTTTTTTATACATCATTAAGGCTTTCTGTTTCTTTCGTCTTATTGATAGCCTCTCCCAGTTAAGGGTGGATAGGAGGTGGTCTGAGTTCGTATCAAAGGGCAATTTTGTAATTATTCTAGCTGCACGATTCTGCAATTTTTGGAGCTTATCACTCAAGTAGCCACTGAGACAGTCCCAAACCGGGCTGCAGTAATCAAAGTTTGGCAAAATTAGCGCGTTATAAATTTGAATGGCAGTTTCCTTCGGAATAAAGGGTCGCATCCGTTTGAGGGCACCTATAGCTGACGATACTTTCTTGCTTATTTCTTCAACGTGTTTGCGTCAAGTAAGGTGAGTATCGATGGTAACACCCAGGGATTTGGTACGTCCAACCCTCTTGATGATTTGATCGTCAATTCTTATTTCGACGTCTTCATTTTGGACAGATAATCTCTGCCTTGACCCAATTATCATTAACTCTGTTTTGGCAACGTTTAAACTAAGCTTGCTGGCTTTAATCCAGCAGCTTAGGTTACTTAGTTCAGGGGTTAAGGCTTGTTTGAGATCCGTTAACGTTTTAGCCGATAGTGTAATGTTTGTGTCATCAGCAAACATCCTTGCCGCAGCGGCCGGCAGGCAGTTGGGGAGATCATTAATATGAATTAGGAAAAGTAAAGCGTCGCACTTGAGATCGCGAGCAGTTGATAGTTTGCCGTTGAAATTATATCTTTGGGTTCGGCCACTTACTATACGACAAGAACCACCTGATAGCTGCCTGGTCAACACCCATGTATGACATTTTACGCAAGATAATCTCGTGATCAATCGTGTCGAATGCCTTAGTAAGGTCGATGAAAACGACGCCATTTAGTAGCCCATTGTCGATGTCAACTGACCAATCATTGTGTCGCCTCAAGCAAAGCCGTATATTGTTGTGTAAATATTACAGAACTAAATTCAATCCCACTTTGTACCAGTATAACAAAACACGTTGTCTACGCATTGTTGTAAAAACAAAACCGAAAACCGAAAATCAAGAGAAACATATTTACAGTCGAAACCTCACCTCCTACAATCTACCATTATAAGTATTTTGAAAATAAAACACAACCAAGTAGAAACTAAGTTTTTCGTAATTTAATGGCCCTCTATTTCTTTTAGAAAACCTCACTAACTGACAAATAAGCATGTTATTTACTTGTCCCTCTGGGGTATGTGATATATTCACCTGGCAACGCCCCTCGGGCTACGCCCTCGGGGCGGTTTCAGGTGAATATATCACATACCCCCTCGTTTCAGGTAAATAACCTTCACATAATTCTAGCTACAAATGTGTTCCAAATTATCGATACTAAAGTCCTTTCGTCATCAATAAGTGATCACGATCTTATCTACGTTACGCTGAGGCTGAAAAAAGTCCAGCTACGTTTGTAACAACAAGGTGCTTCAAAAATTACTCTCCAGATAGATTTCTGAACGATATTGCATGTGCACCTTGGTCAGTTCTAGAAAGTTTCGACGATCCCGACGATAAACTTCACGCCTTCAATTTATTGTTTAATGAAATACTGGAGGAACACGCACCCGTAAAAACGATCCGTCTGCGAGGACAACCGAATCCTTATATGACAGACGAGATCCGCAAACGCATATGGCAACAAGAGACAAATGGAAACTCAAACGGACTAAAGATCCCCTCGCCGCCGTTACGAAAGGGAGTTTTAGAAACGAGGACGGGAACGTCAACGAGAAAGTCACAAAACAATAGGTTTAATGAACAAAATCAATCGCTCTGCACGTGCGTTTTACATTTTTCTTTGCCGTCCTCTGCAAAACAGCAACGTGAATTGACCAAATTTTAGGTTTTGGCGACAACGCGAGCACATGGTGGCAAATTTTTCTTTATTTATAACCAACTTTACTTTAACGCCGTTCATAGAAATTTAGTTACTGGATAGTTCGCCGAGATTTTACAAGTTGAACAAATTGGAATAATCCCACAAGTGCTACAATAACGAGAAGATATATTTTTAAATGACATTTTTGTTGCCGTCGCCGTCCTTGTTTGTTAATCAATTTAAGGAGACGATCACGCGTTTAACTCTTTTCCATCCAACGTCACACATATGTGATGATAAATACTGCTTCCTTTTTATGGTTTATTTCTTGTTTAAAGTTTGTCAGAACGTTATAATAATTGTGTGAATAGGACCAACTGTGTTTTAGCAATCATTAAAGCTAAAAATAACGACTACAATACCAGAATTCCGCTGCATATCACCGATCGTTTAACAGCAAAGCCCAAAATGCTTGTTTTTTGGCCAGAGAATAACACCAAAATTTACACATTTTTGTGGCCAACTTTTTAATAAGAAAAACTGCCCAAATATCAAGATTCTACATTTACAGCAAACCTCAAGCTCTCTCCTTATTATCAGCTATGAAACGTTTCTCTCACATTTGGTGCCTGCCACGTTTCAGCCCGTTTCTGAGATCCAATCTTGTGTGTCTTAACTGGACTCGTTCACGGCCGAAAAGAATTCTGGGAACTGTAACCACGCCGCGAGCATAGAACTCTCCTTCAGTTCATTACATAGTTTTTCGCCACCCGGTGCTGAGCCACCCGGTGCTACCAGCAAAATGTTGCATCGATGAGTATTTTTAGCGGTCAGAACTAGCCCACATTGCCTCGTTAGCTCCCCGAATCCACTTGCAGAAAGACAAGAGAGACAGGTTCCATATCGAGCCACCATCATCACAACAGAGCGTGTTTGGCATCTCCATCAACATAAAACCGCCTCTCACCTCTGGTTTCTTTCAAAGGCTTGCCTTTACCCACATTCTAGCTTAATGATGCCAGCATGGGGGCTTCTGCAGAGGAAAATGGCTCAGAAAAGCACTCTAAAACTGACAATTGCACCACAGTCAAGCGATTCCACTGACTCGACAAACAACAGCCACTC
>JAEMWC010000052.1:190000-265000 GCA_016490735.1 Pachyseris speciosa | reverse complement strand
CACCGTCCCTCAGTATTGAGGCCATTCACCATTTCCTAGAGCCATTTTGCGGACAATTTTTTTCCCTTTGACATTTTATTACTCATTATCCTTTTTTTCTTTTTCTTTTTCTCTCCAACGTTTGGACTCCATATCCAATCTTTTCCCTCCTCTTAGGAGTCTATTTGTTCTACCAATAAATTTTGTTTGTTTTGGCCCAAACGTTGTCAGCCTCTTTATTCTCGCCTAATACTGAGCATTGTTGGAAATAATTTGGGTGTTTTGTTATTAGGTAAAACGAGTTAATTATTTTCCTCGCGATCTGTGCATATCATGTTTCTTAGACCTCGTGCTAGCCGCTAGTGCACGTCTGCCGAATCTTGTACCCTCCCTCCCTCCCTGGGGGGTCTATTTGTTCTACCAATAAATTTTGTTTGTTTTGGCCCAACCGTTGTCAGCCTCTTTATTCTCGCGTAATAATGAACATTGTTGGAAATAATTTTGACGTTTTTAGTTTAGGTCAGGATGTTTTGTTTTCAATTTCTGTTCCTGCGAATCGATAGTGAAGTACTGTCCCTTTGGACTCCAGGAGAAACTCTGTGCCTCATCACATAACCTAAAAGGTGTCTTAGCCTTTGTCTGCTGACTGGTTCTATGCACGGGCTCGGGTGGTCACAACGAAGCAGGCAGGTTAGCAGCGAAGCAGCGACGTCCAGTTGTGAGAACATTTCCCTCTTGTGTGGATGCTACGGAAGCCCGACCATGATTTTAAGAGACCTCTTCTTTTTTAACAGGTATGACCTGGTCTGTATGAAATATTCTAACGCAGATTCAGAAAGATCCCACACATAATTATCCATGTCGTGAAGTCCTCTAAACAGGGAGTTGCAACAGATTGAACAAAAACGCGAAGGATTGTTACGAAAATATAGTTGAAATAAAGTTGCACGTGCATGAAAATGTTTGTTCTTTCAATTTAAGGACACTCGATCAGCTGTTTCGATCCAGCGTCCTTCTCTCTTGTTGTTCATTTGTTAACAATGAGACGACCGTTCATTTAATTTGAAAGATTGTAAAGTCAAGGTAACCTTGACACTAAATACTGTATCAATATAATTAGATGAGGGTAAAAAGGTGAATTTGTGGTATCATGGATAAAAGACGGAATATTGCCCAATCACCTGTTCGTCACTTTGATGCAATCACTTTGCCAAACTCTTTTCAGTATTTGCAATTTTTTTAGAGAAAGACACCATAATTTTAGAATGAAAAAGAAAGCCATAAGCTTACGTATATTCACACAAAATAATACACATATTGTTGTCCCAGAGTTTTTCAACAGTGAGCTTCAAAGTGACGAGAAGAAAACCTCTGGTATGGAATGTACTGTATTCCACTTTCATGCCAAAGCAAAACAACCGTCGAGCTTGTCAGTTCTGTAATTTAAGGAGTGACCTTTTTGCTGAGGCAATCCATCATGTATTGATCAGCCATTAATCTGGCTTAGAAGAAATTGAAATTGATTTTAGGCTTCATTGAAATGTCCACCCATCAGATGCAACCTGCCAGGTCTTGAGCCCAAGGTCCATGTTAAGGTTGGTTCTAGCATGGCCAATTCACCAGAGGCTTTCTTCTCACAGCTTTGGAGCTCACTGTTACAACGTTGTGTGAATTAATAGTGAAACCATGTCACGTCTTCTGACTCTCTTTAATTTATACTCTGTGTTCGTAAGAAAGTTCCTATTGTGAATGACTGGCCCCTAAATGAAACAAAAATTTTCAGTAGCAAGTACATTCCAATACAAGCACATGTAACTACATTATGATTGTGACTTTTCAGAGACTGTCCAATGAAGTAATATTTGCCATAAGAGAGTTCCAATGGAACCCCAATGAGGCACTTGTGTTTTCAGTACCCAGATTTAGTTACACATATTTCTTCTACAGTACCGCCTGAAACTATTGAGCCATTGGGATGAGTCAATACCTCGCCTTTGCTGTGGGTTGTGAGCATTCATCCACCGTGGTATAAAAAAAAGGTTATTGGGAAAACTGAGGTACAATTTTACCATGGGAAGTTTGCTGCGGGAAAAATAAAAGCCTATTCATACTTGGCCGTAATATTTTCATCACCTCGGTTTTACCCCAGTTAACTTTCCTGTGGCAATGTTGGAGCCTGACCGAAAAATTTCTCTGTAAAAAAAGCAGCCTGCTGCAGGAATACTGAGGGAAGTCATGCAATGACGTGGTAAAGAGGTCAATACTTTCAGGCGGTACTGTACTTACATTGTATCTGGCTTTTTTCCCAGCTTTCAGCTACATGTAAACCAACTATTAAGTGAAAAAGAGTAACTTTTTCTGTTTTTTTTTTTGTTTTGTTTTGCTTTGTTTCTGTTATTATTACTACTGTAATGCTAGCCTTTGCATTAATACAGTGTATAGTTCAATTTTTTCCACAATCTACAGTATAATGTAACTCTTTCTCAACTCTTTTGTAGGCTTCCCGATGGAGGAGCACTGTTCCTCCTTTTGTTTTACATCCCATGTGGGCTATTGCTTGTGCTATTTAGATTCTTCTTTGGACTACAGCTTCTTCTTATCATGTCAGTTTTACCTAAAGAATCAATGGTTAAAAGGTGAGAAAATGTTATTAATAATGGTAATTGAACTGAGTGGAGTGCAATTTGGTTTGAAATCATACGCGTGATTTCAAAATCAAACAAGCACGCAGCGCAAGTTTGATTTGAAATCACAAGTATGATTTCAGACCAAAATTGCATGACATGAAGTTCAATTACCACTTTATAACACCCATTTTGAAATCACACAGTTTTTTGTTGCTATTAATATTCGTTTATCCATGAAATTTGATAGGTTAGAATTATTTCACTTTTATTTTGATGAGTTACAGAAAGGATGCGATTTAGAGTAAAAAATGGTGCAATTTGGGAATAAATTGCACTGTTGAGAGCCAATCAGATTGCAAGGATCACTAGTGATTTCAAAATGGGTGGAATAAATATATAAATTACTGTACTTACAGTAACTGCATATACACTGGTATTGTAATTAGCTGGTGATATTATTTTTGTTTTAACTCGTGACAATAATTTTCATCACACCTTAGGATTCTCCTTAGAGTGTCTTCTTATATATTTGGTGTGGCTGTCACGCAAGAAGGAGCTGCTGAAAATTACAAAAAGGACCTGCATAAGGTTAAACTGTTTTTCAGTTTTCTCATTACTGAATTGTTTATTAAGAAAAAAAATATTCTTGTCACACTTGATTTTAAGCTCAATGTTTTGCTTTGTTTTTATTTTCAGGTCATTATCAGTAATCATGTGACCCACTTGGATAATGTTGCTATAGAAACTGTTCTTCCTAGCGTTATGGTTAGTCCCAACAAAATAATATTGATTTCTCAATTCGCCATAATAGAAAAAATAAAAGGGGACTAATTGAAGTGACTGGTACCAGCACAAGGCAATTAAATGCTTGACACATTTTCCTAAATGTAAGCCAATCCTTTGGCTGTTAATGATTTGATATACTCATTCCTCAGTGTCCGTTTTTAAATTAAAACAAACTTAAAACTTTCCTTGAAGAAAAAGCATTTTTTATAATTTTACTAATTTTGCTCTTGCTAAGCGCTTTTGAACTTTAAGTACAATGTACTTGCTATTATTATTATTATTATTAGCAAGGTCAAACTCTTTTGAATAACAACATTGACAGAGATACTTGATTGAATCTTAAAGTGCCCCTAACCCCAAAAATTGTTTTCATTTTAAATGATTCATCTCTGAATTAGAAGCACAACCGTGAAAAATTTTTTTGATTTGGTTGAGTCTTCGCTTTTCTGTGCCCCAGTAAAGTCTCGAAATTACGACCAAAAACGCCGCCATTTTGTTTCATGACCGAGTTAAAGGGAGATTGGGTTCAGCGCTTGTGTGACGTCATCCCAGGAACGGAAGTTCTGTTGCGCTTACAAAGTTCTTTGAAGGAAGCTCAATAATTCTAACTTTGAGGGCAAATAAGGCATGATTTTAACCGATAATTTATATTCATAGTATTAGCACCTGTAACATGTCTCTCCTAAGAGAAAATTTGATGTTTTGCAAACGAATGAGCCAAAAACAGACCGGCTGTTCGTGAAATAAACATATTCCCATCGGCTGATCTCACAAGCATTTAATGCCCTTTTACGGTGAAAACAGAAAATTCCAATGAGTCCGTTCAGTGAAAAGATTTCCTCTTTAAAACTCATTTATTGTATAGTGATGCAACCCAAACATGTGCATGTACCACGTTTCTAAGACATCGTGATATTCGGTGTGCTGCGTATCAGATACACAAAGGATTTAACCCCAGCGACGCAAAGTAGTCCAGAATGTAATGGCAGCTAACTAAAAATAATTATCCCTCGATGTGTACCTTTAGGAAAACCTCATCAATCTAACTTCCTTTAAATTTTTTGGCTTCATGAGTCCTACAGTCTTCGACACAAGCACTCTATTAAAACCGGATTCCAATGTCAACAATCAAAATATATTTCAGAGGCCATGCTAATTCACTGACCAATACATTGTAGACTGCTAAGAAAACTTGAAGTGTTTACAAATCAAATTGATTAACTTCACCAAATTCAGTTGATTTAGATGATGGTGCCACTTGAACTTCATGTTCAAATGGAGCTACATGTAGTAAAATATATCCAATCGCGTCTAAATTTGTGTCAGTTTGTTTACGTCGGATATATGCAAATTATTCTCGCATCGCAAAGTTGCGTTCGCTTATTTCTAACCAACAGTTTAGACGGATACATAACCTCAAATTTTAATTGCAGTAAGCTATATTTATTTTATTTTACCTTGCCTTGACTTCGTTCACAGTACTGCCTGAGGATAACTAGAAGTTCAGCTAATCCTGAAGTCACGTAATTCACGTCTGCTGAGCTCACTTTCCGTTCTCTTGTCAAATCTATCTTTGCCTTCTTTGAATAGATACCATAAATAAAGACTCTAGGCACTTCCACAATTAATTGCTGATGTTCATTTAAATTACCGATCTAAAGTCGGATGTGCGCCGTTTATATAAAATAACAATTATTGTTTTCAAACCACTGCACAATTCCCATTGCCGATGCACAGTTACTTGGTCGTTCAAGATTGAAATGTTACATCAAAGCTTTTGCTCACCAGCAGCGTACACAGAACCACGAGGTACAGCAGATAACAATTATAAACGAACTTAATCTTTTTCGTCTTCCCTTCTTCCGTGAATCTTGCTGTCCATTCCTGGTCTTCATAACCATGAGGCTCCTTCGAGCTCCTCGCCGATTCTGTTCTAGTTCCAGTTCAGAAATGAAGTTAATTTGGTCTTCACCCTACACATAGTCTGACTCTGACTCCGAGGATGAGGAGGACATGATTCCAACACAATTTTGACTACTGCCAGGCTTTTACCCTCCAATATGTGCTTCGATGACCCCAACAAACGCTTGCAAAAACAGAGATTGACTGAGAAGCTATCTTTCAATCATTCCCGGGATGACGTCACCAACCTCGTTGGACCCAGACTCCCTTTTACTTGGCTGTGCAAAAAATTGAATGAGACTTTGGCTGTCCATAAAAAATCAAGGATTCAACCAAATCCAATAATTCTTTCGCCGAAATACTTCGAATGATAAATAGATTTATTCAGGCAAAAAAATTTTTTGGGGTTAGGGGCACTTTAACTCTCAAGGTTTTTGCAATCAATGCAATGGCAGGTTTTCAAACTGCTATTTCCACCAAACAACACAACACAAAGTTTTATTTTGAGGTATTAATTAGGTCAGATTGTAAACCATTCAGCTAGATTGCCATAGTCGGCATTTAAATGGTATTCAATATCTTGACAGCATTATTGCACTGTGAAGTACATATAAATCACTACATGTAAATCAATTAATTTTTGTTTCACTGTTTGTTTTCAGCCATTTAGCAAATGCAATTGTCCATGGTTGATTAAGTGGATTCTGGGTTATAAAGAATTTAATGCTGATAAAGACAGAGAAAATGTGGATAATGAGATTAAAGAATATTTACAAGGTATAACAAGGTTGATTCAATAATTGCTGAAACACTGTTTATACAGCTTTATAACATACAATGTAGCTGGCTATAGTATTATTATTATTATTATTATTATTATTATTATTATTAAAGGAACAGTGTCCCGGCCAAGCATGTGCAATGATGCTCTCAAGTGAGTAACAGTTTTTTTTATCTGCAATCTTGTTGGTAGGATTGATTTTGGCCAGTGCAGCTGTATGTCTTATAATACACATTGAAGCCTCAGCTATATTTCACTTTTGGAGATTTTTGTTTGTTTGTTCTGTACCATATGGATGACGTTGCTGATTGAAGATTTATACCGGCAACAAAACTTGAAAAAAAAATCCCAGCTTGTTCAAGCTGATGTACCGCTAATGCACATGTGCGAGATCTGTGACATTGTTCCTTTAAGAAGTAGAAAGTACTTGTTTTTCCTGGTGTCTACAGAGTTAAAGAAACATGAGTATAATTTTGGGAGAGTGTGTACATGTACTACTCGTTGAAGCAGAACCGCGCAGTGGGCAATCATTCCTGCAGAGGACGGCAAAGAAATATTATAAACTTGTACCAAAATGTAAATCATGCATGTAGAGCAAACAATTATTGTTTTTGCTCATTAAACCTACATATTGTTTCGTGGTGTTCTTATTGCACTCATCATTGCTTAAGCTCTCTTAAATACATACAGTGTAGTACATGTAGCAGTTAAAATGCATGGAAGAATTAATTTTAGTGGTTATTAAGTTTATAAATACCAATACATGTACAGTAAATTCTCTTATCACAGTGGATAGTAAATATCTGCACTGTACTGTCAGTCCAATTGTATTATTTAACTGTACTGCTGTTTAGATTCTAGCCTTCCTCTCCTGGTCTTTCCTGAGGAGCAAATCACCAATGGAAAGAGAGGTCTTTTGAAGTTCAAGTATGTATGCTCACTGCATTTTTACATTTTGTTCAGGACTTTGAATTTCTCTATAATTCATACTAGTTAGCAACATTTATCACTTTATCCTATTAGGAACCTAGTATGAACCTTAAATTTTATTATTATCTACACTGCAGAAAGAGGATTGTAAACTGCTTTAGAATACAGGACGGTGTATGTACACATAACATAAGTGCTATCTAAATTTTTATTATTATTTTTTTTATAATAATTTTTTTCTATTAATAGTGGAAATTCTCTAATAATTTTGCAACAATTAAATTAAAGATTAATTTGAAGGAGCTTTGAAATCTAAATACATGACTTTGTAATTGTCCTTTGGATTTTATATTTGCAGCCCCTGGGGTTTTCAGTTCAGTGACACTGTGTTACCAGTAAGTAATCAATAATCTGTTTTTGTTCATCAGAACTGATCCTTCTGATTGTTTCATAGTTGAGAAGTGAGGTGAATATATGCATGATTTTTACTGTAAGTCAGTTTGAAGTAATCTTATTGGCTAGGGGAGGGGGATTGCTAGGAGCATACATGTAAGATGATTTTTGAACCTACAACTGTCAAGATGACCTACTGTATTACATCAAGATCCCATTAGGGGTTTCCAGTGGTTACAGATACTTAACGATTATCCTGTGGAATGTCGCTGGATACTTACAGTGTAGCTGATGAGGCCATAGGGGAAAGTCACCATTTTTCTCCGCGACACACAGAATTACAGTGGTATGTATATCACAGGATTTCTGTTGATTGTAGACAATGGATGTTGAGAATGCCATGACCTTATTTGGACATTGTCACAATGCATTGAATAATAATACAGGTTACATAATTATTGGCCCTCAGTGACAGCACTGGGCTGGTGCTCTAGCTACCCCTTTTAGTATTGGGTGGTTTACATCTGTAAATTCAGGCTTTGCACTTGACATCGTTACACTATTCCTAAACACAGAGTTTACTGTTTAAGGAAATGTTGCCCTCATTGGTGCTGTTCTTTCAGGTTCTGATCTCACTGCAACGTCCTTCAATTGTGCATATACCTGCAGTAAGTTTTAAAAGCAACCCCTCACATACTTGTAGGGTTGGGAACAAAACTATGTTAAGTGACTTATTGGGTGAATGCATGAACTTTTGCCCCCAATATAATTTATTGTGCTTCACTATTATAATAAAATTATTGTATTCCAATGTGGGTTTTCAGAACTATTTTAACAGTCAATGATAACTACAAAGTTTGCCACCGGAATTCCATTGAAGAATTTCTGAGGCCTTCATATTGGTTGTAGGGAGGGAGTGGGCCAAGAGGGGTATGGCATCACCACATCATTCCACTTTTCTGGGAGAAATTAATTTGTGAAAATCAGCATACTTTTAGACAGTATTAACAGTGACATAACAGAGAAAAATATCTAAACTGAATTGGCAATAAAGATTTGAAAGTACAGTAAGAGCATGGTAGGTTAAATGTTACACCTAACACTGACACCAAAATAAGGCCATTTTGCTGTAAGACAAGAAAACAACATTACTTTATTGGGACAAAGCCCGCTGACCTTTATACACCTATGCCAAGGGATTGGGAGGGTTGGTAAGGTATTGGTACATGTACCACATGTGAAGAAAAAACAAACCGATCACATGTTAATAGGGTGTGATACTTGGTATCCCATATAGCATCCAGCTCCCCTTTCAGTGTCTGAGAACTCCATTTCTTGCCTCTTTCACAAGCTCAGCCAGTGGAAAAAAATCTTTGTTTAACTGAGTTCAGCTTGGCATGGCTCTCAGATGTACATGAAAAAATAAGTTTACTGGTACAATGTATCTCTCTGTCATAGCATGTCCTTGATAGTGGCTGGTGGCAGGATTTATTTTGGTCCATGTTTGTTCCGTATACGCATTACCACATAAGGTTAGTGTTTACAGTCGGTGTGTTGTTTTTTAGAATAGAAGGCCATCAGACTTTTGCTTGAGGGTGGCATCCTTTATGGGGAGTAGGGGGGGGGGGTGGGTACAAGATAAGATAAGGAAGTAACAAAATGAAGAACAGGGACTAAGGGATGTGACACGAGTGGGAAGGGAGATCTGAGATCTGAGATCTGATGGTGCAAGATCAAGGACATGGTGATGTGTCTGACTCTGTAGCAGAAGAAAAACAATATAGTACTGGTATGTAAGTTGCACAAAACCTGTTACATGCTACATTGTATTTCCTTCCCTACAGAGTGCTTCCTCCTGTAGATTTGAAGTCAAAGGATTGTGGTGATATTCAAAAGGTGTGTTAATTCAAAATTTTGCAGGTCTGTCATACCAGGGAATCTTGCTCCAGAAATTGTTAGTAAGATGAAGGGTTGATAGACTTTATACAGTCATGTACAATAATTATTTTATCTACTATGGACATAAAGCCTTCCCCAGAACTTGATTGGGCTAAGTTGAATCGAACACCTGTTGGTGACAAATTAATATTTTCATTCAAGAAAACTCAGTCAAGTAGTTGCTGATTCTGTCATTTGTTTTCTTTAGATTTCTAGACTACAGACTTGGTTTTTTCAGTGTACTGCATGGTGCATATTATAATTAAGCTGTTACAATCATTACACACTGTACCTTGCTCGGAATAACTTTGCATGTGACAGGTGTAAGTCACAATTATAATTAGCTGATACATTTCTCCACAGTTTGGTATAATAACAGAGTTGCTTTTCTCACTTTTTCTGCTACTTTAATTGATATCAATGGGGCTATGTCACCCATTCTGTAGTCTTTTAAAGCCTAAGTAACATACTCGTCTGGAAAGAAATTATGAACCAGTATTATATTGGCTTATTGTCACAGCACATGGCCGGTGTCCTAGGAGTGACAGCTTCAAGTTATTCATCTGAAGATGTCAGTGAATTAATAAAACAAATCAAAGTGGAAGAAGCTAACAGATTGCAGGTTGCCAAACCAGCCCAAAATGTAAGAACGCCTTCAAATCAAGATTCTGTCAATGCCAGTCCCAACACAAGACAGAGCCGGATGGTACAACAAGTCAAGGAGGTATTGCCTCAGGTCCCATCAACAGCTATTGCCAGAGATTTAAGTGAGTCTTTAAAAATATATGCCATAACTTAAGTTTCCCAAAATCATTTTTGTAAAAAGAAATGAAATATTTTGTGAGAGAGAAGATGTCCTAATCATTTTAGACATACTAGTTATGCAATGCTTTCGAGTGGTATACTGTGGAATATCCCACGAGTCACTTGTATTTTCTTGGTATACACACGAGCCTTTAGGCGAGTGTTTATGCAAAGAAAATACAAGTGACGAGTGGGATACGTATTCCACGGTATACCACGAGAAAGGGTAGCATAGCTATTTTATACCATGCCATAGAAAATACAGTGGCCAGCAAGGCCAGCATAAGCGGGAATCTCAACACTGACGCATGATGGGAAGGTTCAGTGGAATACTGACGAATATACAATGGCTTTCCTGCATTCTGATTGGCTGTATTTTCTATGGCATGGTATAAATCAGTTTATTTAAGGCATTAAAAATAAAGGTAAACACACAGTCAAAGAATGCTCCGAGAAAAGGGAGGTTAGTAGGTGGACCCTATAGAACAACTCCCTAAAATTCCACAAACATTTGAGTTTTGTTGGTTAGCAACGACCTCTGGGCCTCAAGATTCAAATCATCTCTAAACAAACTGCAGATCATGATGTCTTTGAAAATAATCCCTGTTACAATAGTCTTTTTTTTTTACAAATTTAATGTTTGAGTGGAACCCTTACCCTTCAATATCTACATGTAACTCACAAGGAAAACCAAATTTGTTCTGATAATGTAACCCCATAATAGCTCCTTACTATTGCATGCATGCAAAGGACGAGAGGTCAGGCTATTCATGTAAAAATGCTAGAGGCTGGAGTACATGTACATGTATGAGTAAGTGCTGCCTTACATAAGCTGTTAAGCTGCGTAGCAAGTGTTTTTGTGTGGTGTTTTGAGCGCTAAACAAGCCGATTTCCGAATTTTGGTTGCGCACACTCAAAAACCACACGGAAACCCTTGCTATACTGGCTAATAAGCTGTATAAGTTTGTGCCGTCTCAAAGGGTCCATTTGAGCTGCTCAAGTTTGAAAATGGGTATATAGATTTGATCATTTTGGTCTGAAGTTTGAAAGCAGAAAATGACAGCCGTTTTGTTGATGTTAAAAGATGGTGAGGTGTTTAGTTTCTCTGGTAGTGATTCACGCATTAACTGACCACAAAGTAGTGTCCCTCTGGTTTCCCACCCCTAAAGATATGGAGACATTTTATTTGTCGTAGGTCGAACACGATGTGTTGACACCACCATTACCAATATTCTGGAGGGAAGGGTCAGCTATGTGCCCGAGAAAGAAACCAAAGCAGAAACATCCAATGGCACGAAGAGCAATCCCACAAGAATCTCTAACGAGGTGAATGTAGTGCAGGGTTCGTGCTACTCCTTGAAGTTCTTGAAAAGCCCTGGAATTTAATTTTAGATTTCAAGGGCGCTTGAAAAGCCCTATTGAAAAGAATGCAAACTCCTTGAATTTTTGTTCGGATGGGAAACAATATAGGATTATACCAAAGTTGGTAAATTTATGTTCCATTTAGATCTGGATGAGCTTTTTTAGGGTTGCTATCAACCAATGAAAACATTTCAAAACATTGTACAAGACAACTGAGTAAACTTGCTATGAATACTCCTTGAATTTTATGTACACAAACCAGCACGAACTATGATGATATCAAAGACAAAATTTTCTTCAGAGTTGTTGATTTTTTATTGGCACACTGTGCAGGTTATCACAGAAACCAAAGCTATGTTAAGCTGACTCTAAACGATCATCTCCTGCAGACCACACCAACCAAACCGCAAACATTGACATTCTCTCGATCGCCAGAGGAGCGGCAAAAACTGCTTAATCAACGGAAGGCCATGATGCTGGAGAATGCGAGAAGGTATAGTAAATCAAAATCGTCCTGATTGCACACTATTTATATCTCAAGGTTGGATTAATAATAATCACTTTATTAAAGCCTCATATCTTCGTAGCCGATTACAGGGGCTCCACTAATTAAGGATACTAAATCAAATCAAATGTTGGTTTTTGGGAAGAGGGGAAAGCCGGAGTACCCGGAGAAAAACCTCTCGGAGCAGAGTAGAGAACCAACCAACTTAGCCCATTTATGACGCCGAGTCCGGGAATCGAACCTGCGGGACACGTTGATAGAAGGCGAGCGCTCTCACCACTGCGCCAAACCCTGCTCCAACCCTTGTCCCCACAATTGTCACTAAATCAGAGCACAACAATAATGGTGATGATGATAAAATTTTGGACTTTTTCCTTAGTGCTGTGGAAATAGGTTATGATAAATAGCTACGCTTCTTAAAGTTTACTTAACTATCATTTTAAACTAAAACTAGTAACATTATTCCGTTTCCCCTGTTCTTCTTCTTTTTTTTTTCAGGCGCTTTACCGCTAAAGAGTCAGAATCATAGGACAGAGTAACAGCAGTCTTTTTGTTGTGTTTATAATTGTTGTTATTAAGACAACAACCACTTGAATCGAGTCAACTTGAGTGATAGTTAAAATCAACAGTTAACCAGTCACAGGTTTTCTTTTGAACAGAATAGCAAACGTCTTTGCGCATCGACCAATGCCACAGAAGCAACTGAGTGACGTCCCTTCAAGTTTTTGCACACCATTCTTGGGAAAGTTTACCGGCAAACGTACAACATTGCGTTTTTACAATTTCGGAAGCGTTTCAAGCTTTGGGAAAGTAGGTGGCAGTAGGGGTGACAAAAAGTCTCGCAGCCCTATTGTTTTAGGGCTAGGGTCCACTGTTTGTGTTGTTTGTTCTTTTGTCTCACCTGATGGGTGGTCTCCAATCAGGTGAGACCTTGTAAGAGCTGCGAGGTGACCCCCAGCCTGGGCTGATTTTTGTCGCGCTTAAGTTGCAGCTTCAAACTCGCACGTGTAAACTAGGTGCGATTTTAGCGCAATTTTAGTGCAATTTTGCTGCGAGTTTTTTGATAAAACTGTGTTTCGTGAGTTGCATTTCTCATCGCCGTGTATCGTGGCGACAAATTGCGCTAAAATTGCGCTGAAGTTGCAACTTAAGGGCGACACAAATCGCCTGTGTAAACGGGCCGTCAGGCCTTCCGCCTGAGGCAACGCTCGTTTTATTAGTTTGTCCCCTTAAAACTGATTTAATGATCACCAGGCTGTCACGTTGCATGACTTCTCTAGCGGGCGCCTGAGTTGTGGTCTGAGTCCTCTGTTCAAGTCCTCTATTTTGGTGGACTGAGCCGTTCTTTGTCTCAACGGCGTCATAAATTTCATTGGAAGTGACTATCATCAGTACATGCGAACGGGATTAAATGATGTCTTTGTAAATATAGTCAGGCATGCCGGTACCAAAAAGCTACTTACGAACGTAGAGCACTTGGACAAAATTGCATTATCATTATACTATTTAGCTGATTTGGGGGACAATTAACGGTGGCGAAACACTCTAAAAGAGAATAGTAAGCATTGGATCAGCTTTCACGAGAATACGGCCTTCCGGGCACTTGCTAATACTGATCGAGCAAGAGGGAGCCCTATGGAAAGCCAAATGGTGCAAAATTTTTTCGTTGAAAGTAACTTAAATTTATTTCTTGAGCTTGACTCAAATATCTCTTGGCCTTGAAAGGAAATTTGTTGAATGTGATAACTTTATTTTGTTGAGCTTGTTTAAAAGATGCCTTGATCTTGAGAGAAAATTGTTGAATGTGACGCCAATTTTGCTTCTTGAATTTTGCACCATTTGGCTTTCCATATAGGGCAAGTTTCGAAATTATGCAACATTTATAGCCTCTCACGAACAAAAAAAACCTACGTTTGATTGTCCGTTGTTCTTCAACTGAAGATTTTCAAATTAGTTGTTACTAATAAATAGAGGATATTACATGGCCACACGGAGGTACGAAATTTCTCTTCAAATATTTATTTTCACGAGTTAGCGGAAAAGAGAAATTTCGTATCTCCAAGCGGCCATGTTATGTTCTATGTATTATATAAACACCAATGAAATGCCAAAACCATTTCACTTTCACTGCGTGAAGATATGTTTTGCGCGAAAGCTTACCTGGAATTTCATTGGTAATATCATAGTTTGGTTAAAATTTTCATACGAGAAATGAAGCTGATGTCAATAAACTTCTGAAAACCAAGAAAACGTGTGGTTTCTCTGAACGGTATTTAATATGTTTCCCGAAGTTAACATCGCCCTAGCGAAACGTAAGCCATGAATTTGGACCCTCTTTTAGCTGCGAAGAGCAGCCCTGGGATCTCACAAGGCTGGGTGATTCGAAAGGAGGAAAACAGAACTAAATACAGCTATTTGAATATCAGCGTTGTCATGAGACCTACGTGACGAGCCCGTATGGTGACCTGGGTAATTTTATCTATAAATGATCCAAACTCAGCTTGACCCACCCCTACAGATATAAAGTCACACGGCGAACGTTTCTGAGTGAACAAACATTGAGCCCAAGCATTAGCAGCCATGGACAGCTGTTTCAGCCTTGTTAGGCCTCATCAGCATGGCATAGCTGATACTTAGGCTCAAGTACCCACATAGCAATGAAAATGTAAAGCTTGTGGGATGTGGCTGGAGTGACAAGGATACCTCACAATTTAATGTGATCTGGTAAATTGAAGCCACTCTAAGGGCTCTGAGGTCACATGGTAGCGGGCATTACCCCTTAAATCTACCAAAACAAAGATTGATGTGGATTAATAATTGCTTTAACTCCTTTACGTGATTTATTAAGGACAGGGATTAAAGGGGGCAATATACCTGAATGCTACATTTTTGTCACTTTTTACCTTTAAACCTTATTATCTTCTCGAGATTTCATGCCATCCAAAAAACCCATCATAGTTTTGTAGCACATAACCCCAAAATATCTCAGAATTTTTGGGTTATTTTTACAGTGTGTGGGAGGAAGAAGAGAGGGATTGAAAGGGATGGTGAGAAAAATGAAGATTTGGAGGTGATTAAAAATTAAATTTGGAGGTTAAAAATTAATGGACAAACACCAAACAGTTCGTCCTCAACCTGACATGTACGCGTGTTTGTGTATGCCTTATTTTCCCTTTTTAATTTCTTCATCAAATCACTTCTTATTTCATCAACATCCAGGTATAACGCCCCCTTAATTAACTGGTCTACTGTTAAACTCGAAACAGTGCAAAAACAGCTGGCGCAACCTGAAAGACGAGTTTTATTCAACCGCAAAGCGCTCAGGAATCGCCTCTTTATGTTCAGTTCTTAGACTACCAACAACTCAATTCACCACAAGTCGATCATTCAATTTGGAAATAGCAGTTTATTGAGACAATCTAATCAGTTAACCGATATCTGTTGGTGCCTTTAAATAGGAGTTTTACGAGTACCAGTATGACTGACAACACTAAATTTCACGTCGAAACAGCAGTCATCCATGGGATGTTGCTAAGTAGCAATGATTTAGAATCTGAGAACGAGAGCCGGTTGTGAAATGGAATAATTAAATATTACTATTCTCTTTAAAAAAACTCACGAATCCGTGAACTGGTGTTGAAATATCACGTGGTCTCGTTCTCAGTATTTCTCCCGTATTCTATCGAAACTGTTCCTATCATCTCTAACCCGGATCATTATGGTCCATTATAGTTCAATCCGTTCAACATGCAGCATTCTTTACCATGCCTAACTTTAAGTTGATTAGCAACTCATTTATCCCTAAAATAAACGGACTCTTCATTACAAAGTATTCCCCTATCATTTCTGTCTTTTAACTTGTCTGCTGTAATCGATCACTAACACGCCCACTTACATGAAGTAGGTATTCTTCCAACTTGTTCATTGACCTGAGCTTAAACAAACCCGCACCCTTAAATATTGAAAATCACCTCGTTTTTTTTTTCTAACACGTACATTCTTTCTTCAATTCTACCAGAATATTGATCGCATTCTATTAACCCCCCTTTTGGTAGTCGGTTTTTGCAATAAGCCCCCTATCTCTAAAAAGCCCCCTCCCCTTTACTACAAGAGATTTTGCAATTATTCCCTCCTCTTACCTCTTACGAAATCCACTTCATGCGGCCCAGTCGGTTTTCTTTTTAAACAAATGTACACTGTTTACTGCTCGTTATTAAACGCTTGAGTTTTGTATTAGAACTATACAAAGACTAAAACGGCGTGTTTAACTGAGACACTTTATTCATCGAGATATTTACTAACACGCGAACTCTTTAATACTTGAGTATTCTGCCAGCTTGTTTATCGAGTTATTTACTAACACACGCACTCTTTAATACCAATATTCTGTTTACCTTGTTCATCGAGTTATTTACTTACACGCGCACTCTTTAATACTTAGTATTCTGCCAGCTTGTTTATTAAGTTATTTACTAACACGCGCACTCTTTAATATTAAGTATTCTGCCATCTTGTTTATCGAGTTATTTACTAACACACGCACTCTTTAATATTAAGTATTCTGCCATCTTGTTTATCGATTTATTTACTAACACGCGCACTCTTGAATATTAAGTATTCTGCCATCTTGTTTATCAAGTTATTTACTAACACGCGCACTCTTTACTTCTAAGTATCCTATCAACTCATTCATCGAGTTATTCACTAAAACGTATACTCTTTCATGCGAATTATTCTGCCATCCTGTTTATCGCGTTTTCACTAACACGCGCACTCTTTAATACGAATTATTCTGCCAACCTGTTTATCGCGTTATTCACTAAAACGCGCTCTCTTTAATACGAATTATCCTGCAATTCTGTTTATCGCGTTATTCACTAATACGTATACGAATTATACTGCCACTTTGTTCATCGAGTTATTCACTAACACGCACACTCTTTAATACGAATTATTCTGCATCTTAGTTCGTCGAGTTATTTACTTAACCGCGCACTGTTTAATACTAAGTATTCTGCCACCTTGTTTATCGAGTTATTTACTAACATGCGCACTCTTTAATAATAAAGTGCACCTGTTTGAAACGCATTGCGCGCACTCTTTTTATACTCTTTTTATACTAAGTATTCTGACATCTTGTTTATCGAGTTATTTACTAACACACGCACTCTTTTATACTAAGTATTCTGCCACCTTGTTCATCGCGTTATTTACTAACACGCGCACTCTTTACTTCTAAGTATCCTATCAACTCATTCATCGAGTTATTCACTAAAACGTGTACTCTTTCATGCGAATTATTCTGCCATCCTGTTTATCACGTTATTCACTAACACGCGCACTCTTTAATACGAATTATTCTGCCATCCTGTTTATCGCGTTATTCACTAACACGCGCACTCTTTAATACGAATTATTCTGCCACCCTGTTTATCGCGTTATTCACTAACACGCGCACTCTTTAATACGAATTATTCTGCCATCCTGTTTATCGCGTTATTCACTAATACGTATTCTCTTTATCGCGTTATTCACTAACACGCGCACTCTTTAATACGAATTATTCTGCCATCCTGTTTATCGCGTTATTCACTAACACGCGCACTCTTTAATACGAATTATTCTGCAATTCTGTTTATCGCGTTATTCACTAATACGTATACTCTTTAATACGAATTATACTGCCATTTTGTTCGGCGAGTTATTCACTAACACGCACACTCTTTAATACGAATTATTCTGCCACCTTGTTTATCGAGTTATTTACTAACATGCGCACTCTTTAATAATAAAGTGCACCTGTTTGAAACGCATTGCGCGCACTCTTTTTATACTCTTTTTATACTAAGTATTCTGCCACCTTGTTTATCGAGTTATTTACTAACACACGCACTCTTTTATACTAAGTATTCTGGGAACTTGTTCATCGAGTTATTTACTAGCACGCGCACTCTTTTTCTGAGTATTTTGCCACGCGCACTCTTTAATATTAAGTATTCGGCCAGCTTGTTTATCAAGTTATTCACTAACATTCGAGGTATTTACTAACACGCGCACTCTTTAATACTAAGTATTCTGCCAACTTGTTTATCAAGGTAATTACGAACATGCGCACTCTTTAATACTAAGTATTCTGCCAACTTGTTTATCAAGTTATTTACTAACACGTGCACTCTTTAATACTAAGTATTCTGCACTCGTTAATACTAAGTATTCTGCCACCTTGTTTATCAAGTTATTTACTAATACGCGCACTCTTTAATATTAAGTATTCTGCCATCTTGTTTATCGAGTTATTTACTAACATGGCACTCTTTAAGATTAAGTATTCTGCCACCTTGTTTATCGAGTTTTTTACTAACACGCGCACTCTTTAATTCTACGTATTCTGCCATCTTGTTTATCGAGTTATTTACTAACACGCGCACTCTTGAATATTAAGTATTCTGCCATTTTGTTCATCGAGGTATTTACTAACACGCGCACTCTTGAATATTAAGTATTCTGCCACCTTGTTTATCGAGGTATTTACTAACACGCGCACTCTTTAAAACTAAGTATTCTGCCACCTTGTTTATCAAGTTATTTACTAACACGCACAATGTTTAATACTTACGTATTCTGCCAGCTTGTTCATCGAGTTATTTACTAACACGCGCTCACTTTAATACTAAGTATTTTTCCAGCTTGTTCAGCGAGTTATTCACTAACTCGCGCGGATACTATTTAATACGAGTTATTCTGCCAACTTTTTCATCGAGTTGTTTACTAACGCGCGCACTCTTTCATACTAAGTATTTTGCCAACTTGCTCATTGAGTTATTTACTAACACGGGCATTCTTTAATTCTACGTATTCTGCCAAATTGTTCATTGAATTATTCTCTAACATGCACACTCTTTTATACAAATTATTTTGCCAGCTTCGTCATTGATTTACTTACATGCCCACTCTTTAATACTAAGTACTCTGCCTACTCGTTCATTGAGTTATTTACCGAAGTGCACACTCTTTATATAATTAATACGAATTATTCTGCCAGCTTCAGTTGCTTATACTTATACTTAACTATCACGCTACTAAGTAATCACCAGCTTGTTCAACGAGTTATTTATAACACGCTCACTCTTTAATACTAAGTATTCTTCCAGCTTGTTCATCGGGTTAGT
Source organism: Pachyseris speciosa (assembly GCA_016490735.1). Taxonomy (NCBI): domain Eukaryota; kingdom Metazoa; phylum Cnidaria; class Anthozoa; order Scleractinia; family Pachyseridae; genus Pachyseris; species Pachyseris speciosa. Next base: position 245,824 of record JAEMWC010000052.1, on the reverse strand, counting down.
TACTAACACACGCACTCTTTAATGCTAAGTACATCCAACGAGTTGTTTGCCACTTATTACACACCAATGAGCTTATTTTTATCATTTAAGTCCCTTAATTTGTTTTTCCTTACAACGTTATATGTTTCACTCACTCTCGGCATTTGAATCTTAATGTAGATGAAGGTATTTAAATATTTAAGTACTGTCGTCGCAATTTATCAGCTATGTATGTCCTTATTTAGGAGACTCTTTCACTTGAGAACTATTACTTGTATCTCCGTGAGGCTATTTCCTTAAACGCACCCTGAAACGTACGTACAATTTCAGTAAAGCATTGGCTAAATACGTGATACTAATCTCATGTTAAAACTTCCGAGTCAATTTTCCGTTCTATGCTAAAAAGAAAATTTGTACTATGTGGCCTAGTTGTTCTTTTGAACTTTCGCCATCTACCATTTAGTTATGCCTCAACAACTTCTTTGGCTCTAAAATATGAGAACAAAGAGTCAAAATTGTTCGTGATTGTCATCTTCACTTGATGATTTCATTGTCTTGAATTATAACTCTGGCATCACATTTGTTTTCCAAAGCAATTTGTCGTATAACTGTCATTGATCCATTCTTCTTCTTGTTTTCCAGTGGAGGTCAGCCTGGGATAATTAATAAAGACGAGTCAAAATACGAAATTAGAACTTCGCTCATTCCTGGTTTGTTTTCATACATTCTAAATGAACAGTATCAATAAAGATGAGATGGAATCTTCCCCCAAGGCATGGAATATCCCCTATCTTGAATGGAATTCGGATCAAAGAACAGAGTACGTGAAGTTATAATTGTTGCATAAATGACTTCCCTTGTGATTTTAAATAAGACCTTTCTTTACATTCTCCTGGTTGAATCAGGGTTGAGGGTTTAGGGTCCAAAAAAGGATAGCTCCTAACAAAGACTAGACAGAACATGAAAAAAAAAACATCTCCAAAGTAGCTCGTCCTGCAAGGAACCCAAATTGTATTATAATTATATGTGTCAGTCAACTGATACCTGATTTAATGTAAGAACTTAATGTCCATTTGTTATGGGTATCCGGCTCAGAAGTTGTCCTCAGTAAGTCGCTTGACTGTATGCCGTGATCATCAAAGTCCTTCGCCTTCTCAGTCATGTTTCTACACGTTTCTTCTTTGTCTTTCTATTCAAAATAATCATCATCGCCATCATTTTCACCTTTTCCCTAGAAGAAGAAAAATGTTTGCTTGCAGGAATTGAATCAAGTTCTTATCGGCAATTATTTTCATTATGAATCATTGGATATAGCTTTTTCAAACATTCATTATGACATTATCGTGGAGGTTCCACTTTTCTGTGGTTGCTTTTATTCAGCTTTAGTTAACATAATTCACTTTGATTCTCAGTATCACTCCCACGAAGGCAATATAGCTGTTGCTGAAACATACTGTCCAGAACCGAATATCTAAACTAACCGATGTACTCGTCCATAGTCATATCATTGCGAACTGTGAAGTTCATCTTTTTATCGATCAGTGCCATCGAATGTTAGCCTGGAAATCCTCCGCTTCGAAATTTGATGCATTTATTTGATGTTTTATCTTGTGGAAAAGTGGCGAATTAAAGCATATATTGAAACGCACCTGTAAAACAAGGGGTCGGCATCTCATTATTTGGGTCGTTTGTGGGTCTTGTTGTCATCAAAAACCGCAATTGCACCGTCGGCTGGCGAAGTTTGATTTCTTCTTTTCCTCTCTTTTCCGTATCGTGTATCTCCCTATTAAATACAAGTCATTTTAACTATTTTTTTAAGATTCACAAATACCCCAAGTATGTGTACTGCGTAACTATGTGCGTTATAAAGAGCAACGTTTCGACATCTCGGAATTCATTGCACCGTTACACGATGTTGCAAAAGTATTGCTGTCGTTTAATTATCCAGGTTCAACACGCTGACTTTAGTTCAGTTATTATCGTTAAATGAATAGAGGTATCTGCCTTCAAAATGTTGCAAGCACGATTTTATAAAATACATAGCAATGTTACAGCGCGCGGCAACCGGCCTTAAAGGCTGGTTTCCATATGATCGCAGACGATCGCGGATCGCAGATCGCAAAAAGTTCTGCGATCGTCTGCGATCATATGGAAACACACTTCTAAGATCGTCTGCGATCCTGCGATCACGATCGCAGACGATCGCAGAAGATAGAACCATGTTCTATCTTCTGCGATCGTCTGCGATCAATTGTGATCCTGCGATCTGCGATCGAAACGTATCCCATAATATTTGTAATTCCAACAACGCGCGTGTACATTTGACATTTCCGCTGCCGAATTGTATGGCTACAGTCGTTTGCGATCGTCTGCGATCATATGAAAAACAGGCTTAAACTCAAAACATACCTGCAATCTGTTGTCTTGCGTGTAACAAGCAGTTTTCAGCACATAAGTTTATGCGTGTCCTGATCCCAATAATTCTTGAAGATGCTGATATTTTCAACCTAGAATGAACTCAAGTTTATTGGTTGGTAGCATAAATCTTCAAAAAGAAAAACAAAACTTCGATTAGTACATTAGATGCGTACAAATATTACTACACTTTCATACAGTACACATGCCATGCGCCAATGCATGACCGCTGTCCTCAGTTCTTACAACAGTATACAAGCTGTAGTCCGTGTTCTTGTCTGTAGCACATAGTTTTCAGTATAATGCAGCTGGATCCCTGTCTGCACACTTGGTCTCATCTGTTTAAAAAAGAACGAGCTTAAAATATGTTTCAGGCAACGAAAATGATCATCTAAATAAATCGGTCACAAAATACGTGGGCAAAACTCAATGGTAAAATATGTGCCAGATACTTCATAATTATCTCTGCCCTCGAATGTCAGTGCCCCTGTGTAGTTGCTGAAATGAGGTCAAGAAGTGTTTGATATAAGACAACCAAACAACATAAATCATCAAACACACTAGCAACAACACCTGCAAACAAAACATCTAAATGTTTAATAATTGCTGTTGCGTAAGCTTGTGCACTTTTGCATTTGCGGGCATAGCGCACGGGAACTCTCACACACACTCGTTCGTTACGAACAAGCACAAACACTGACATAAACAATGACAACAGTAAAACTATTTAATAACACTGAGTAGAATGAGTTAAAAAAAGAAAAGAAAAGAATAATAAGGCAACAAAAGGCTCTGAGTATGTAGAGATGGAAGTGAAGCCTTTCACACGAGAAGAGCCACAGTACAAAAGTAACGGAATATCGGCAGGGAAACGAGAGGCAAGGAAACGAAATTCAGAGTATTAGGAAACAGTTTTATCGCAGAATAAACTGAACAAGTAGGAGTATCGATAAAGTTTTGACCTATCAGTTGAGTAAGATGAGGAGCGGGGACGTTAACGTTAACACTGGGAACGGTTTGCAGAGTCCATTGCCGGAAAAAGGGTGCTCACGATAACGCGGAGTCCAAGCGCTAGCCGTTTATAGCTCCGTAATAACTTCAGAATCAGCTGCAGCAACTTCGTTTGAAAATCCAGTAATCACGTTCCAATACAATTCTTTGCCGTTCATTCCTCAACTGCCCTCGACCAATGCAGTTACTAAATTAGTTTCCTCCCTTTTCTGACTCGGCTGTTAATGTCAAAACGTCTTCGTAACGCACAACCTACCATGCATGTAACGTTTGGTTTTAGCATTAGTTAAGTTCTACTTTTAATTTTACTATCATGATATTTAGTATATGTACTGAGTATATGTACTATGTATATTTACTGAGTATATGTACCATGTATATTTCTTATACGTATACATTTAGTTCAAGTACTTTGTGTGTATAAGTGTGAATAAATTAGTGTCAAAAAAGAAGAAAATCCTCGCAACAAGTTCAAAAACATCTACTTTAGGCCAGTACGTAAAGAAATCCTGCCTAATGCGATAAGAACTAAATTAAGGTTAACCCACAAAAAGAAAAACCCTCGGAAGAGATAAGAGAGGAGCACTACAATAGTTAACGCGCATATGAACGAGAAAATGTGGAAATGGATCTGAGAACTTAGGACAAACTGTAAGCCTAAGTACAGAGGAGGAAATAGAGGTATAAGGGTTAACTGAGGAAATTCCACCCCAAATCCTGTCGGATTAAGATAAATTACTTAAGCAGTTCTATACCCTCCCCTTTATTTCGAAAAGCTGAGTACGCGATCACGCAACATATGACAACCACGTAGAAAGAGGTTGTACAAATGAGGGAGGACGAGCCACAATTCAAAGCGAATTTATAGAAGCTGGAAAACGATGTCATATCTGCTTGTTTGAATTTGACGATTAAATTTACGGTTATAGAACCTGCCCGGCACCATTTGGTGTTGTTCGAAAATAGATGGAGAAGAGTCATGATCATATACAAAAGCTGATAAACGATGTTGTGATGCTCGATAATAGTAAGATGACGGCGATTTAATATTATAGAAGCTGTGAAACGAAGTCATTTCGCTCAAGGATTGAAGCTGAAAAAGATTTAAGCGGCAAGTTGAAAGCAATGCGCACAACATAATCAAATTAACACAGAAAAGGTGAAAAGATGAGATATGAATGCGCAGCTGAGCAGAAAAAAAACAATACAGAAAACAACTTGATATCAGAAAAGGACATAGGAGAAACCACGATTCGATTTTGCGTAATTTTGCAAAATGTTGTGATCAAAGAAAACCACGCGAATGATAAGAAAGTAAAGTTGCGCTAAGATGATACTTCCAGGTCTGACGTGAGGTGGAAGTGCGGGTGAGTTCCGAGTGGTATAGCTGACTAAATGAGAATGCTGTGCTCGCAAGCGCAAGAAAACTCAAGGCGCAGAAACAAATACATAGGCACGGAATACGTGCCAAAGAGATGACTGACAGGAGAAAAGAGCGACTTGTGCCACGCAAAGCGCATTTGAGTTAGTTCAGGCAGAAGAATCTTTAGAAATTAGTAGATAGTAAAACGATATTATTTCTGTTTTGGGGCTGAAGTTGATGATGCCGGTTGGTAAACAATTCGCGCGAACGAAAACATAGTAATCGAGGAAACATTGACGTATGCTTTCTGTAGTTCTCGGAATAATTTTGTTTGCTAAGTTACGGTTTATCATGATTGTCTATCAGTCGGTTGCTAAATTATATTACTGCCAGTTAGCTCACATTAAGGCAAAAATCGTGAAAACGAATAGCACTGACAATGAAGCCGAAAATCGGAGAATCGATGAGCAACACGGTTTGATGTGGTTCAAGGAATTTGAAAGGAGCTCACCAAAAGCATGCAGTATAAACGGTCCGCGTGTGATCAAACGAAAAAAAGTGAGATAAGCAGTCAAAATCCAAACACTTGAACAGTCATTGTCATTCAAAATAAAAAATTGAACGAAAACAAGGAGATACATCAAATTAAAAAAAAAAACACTGTCACGCAAAACATGAACCTCGGAAGAGAGAAGAAATGGGAACTACAGACAGGTTAAGGGCACAAATAAGCGAGGAAATGAATGAAATTGATATAATATAAAGCAACTTTGGGAGGGGAAAACACAGAATAAGGATTACAGATGTTGGTGCTTATAACGCAAACTGAAGTACATGGAAAAAAGCCGACTCAAGAGACACGAACAAGCAGCTGACCCAGAAAAGCATAGGATAACTTTGTATTCACGTTAGCAGAAAGACCGTGGAGGTGAAAAATGTAAGGAGTTGAAGAAGTTGCAAAACGATTTCATGTTGCTCTATAAATTGAAACCAAAGATGGCTGACGATTTTCAAAACTGCGAAAATATGTTGACGTTGTTCGAGAAATAAAGCTGACGCGGAAGATTCATGATTACAGAGGCCAAAGACGTGATTTTGCATTATTGAAGGCTACGATGATTTACAATTATAGAAGCTGCGAAACGATGTCTTGTTGTTCGAATATTGAAGCAAACCGGGATTTACGCGGCAAATTGGAAGTAATACAAAAAAGGAAAATAAGAAAGCAGGGAAGTGCCGGTTCGATGCGATATGAATGCACAAGATATGAAGGAAAAAATAAAGAGAGAAAAGTATTTTACGTTAGGACATAGAGAAAAAACATAGAGGACATAGAGAAAACTCAATATGGTTGTGCAATTTTGGCCTTACGTTGACAGAGATGGATGAAAATTAAACCGACTGAATAATATGGATCACGCGGGAAGAACTTCAACTAATAGACAGTTGATCGAAAAGATGCACTCAAAACGCACGGAAACAAGGAAATGTAGGAACCAAATTCGTGCAAAAGCGATGATCACGAGATGAGACAGTAAAACGAAGATGTTGGTCTGTCGCAGGAATCAAACTGACACCCTGGTTGAGAAGAAATTGGTTGGAATATGGTAGGATGACTTAAGTACGAAGAGAGGCAAGGGTTTTACGAAAAATGAGCTCCTGACAATAGGCGCAAATTTAAAGTGATTATAGAAGATGTAAAAGGAGGCCATATTGTTCCAGAATTAAAGGTGCCGCTGTTCACTATTTAGTAGCTCCAAAAGATGGAACCTTATTCGAGGATAGCAGCCGGTTGACGCTGAAGATTCTTGATTATAGAAGACACAAAACGACGTCGTCTTGCTCGAGAATTAAAGCTGGTGAATATTCGCGACAACTGAAGCTGCGAAACGATGTTACGTTTCTCGAGGATCGAAGCTCACCTGATGATGACTCGCTATTTCCAAAATTGCGAAAAGATGTTACGTTGTTCGGTTCGAGAATAGAAGTTGACGTAGAAGATTCATGATTATAGACTGAGGCCACAAAAAGATTTTGTGTCTTTCGATTACAGACGATCCTCGATTACAGAAGCCGCAAACGATTTCATGTTTCTGAAGAATTAATGCCTGGCAAAGGTTCATGATTTTAAATTTGCGAAACAATGCTGCGTTGTTTGAGGATTTAAGCTGACGAAGATTCGCGATTATAGAAGCTGTGGACCAAGGTCATGTTGTCCGAGGATCGAAGTTGACAATGAGTCATAATTATAAGAACTGGAAACGAGACTACATTGTTCGGTAATTGACGCTGACGGCGATTCATGATTACAGAAGATAGGTAACGATATCGATAATTTTGTTCGAGAATTGAAACTAAGGACAGTTCTCGATCTAATGTAGATCGAAGATTTAAGCCGACGACGATTTACGCGGCGAATTGAAAGCACGGCTGAAATTTTTAATAAAAGTAAACGGTGAAAAGCTGGATAGACGAGATATAAATCATTAGCAACTGCATGACAAAAAGAGAGGAGGAAATTCGACATGGGCACAGGAGAAATCACAATACGATTTTGTGCCGTTTTGCACAAAATAATAAAACGATAACAGCAATAGGTGAAAACTAGGATATTAATCAGACTAAACAGAAGCTTAGCAACTCCCCCGGCTTGATATTTAGAGCGTTGATGAAACTGTGGACCTCTCCTGATAGTTCAGGATTATTATTTTCTTGTCAGAGAGTTGATCAAAAACCAGTACTGACAAGCGCACGGGAACTCGGGCAGGGGATGAAAAAAGAAAACAAACAAACAAGCCAAAAAAAAAAAAAAACGAACATAGGTACGTAATACATGCAAAAGCAATATATAGTAGAAATGAGGGACCTCTGAGCAGTGTTAAGACAGGAGAGTCACTGCAAGTAAGAATATAATAAAATGATTTCATATTGCTGGAGAGCTAGAGCGACAACGCTGAACGATAGGCAATTTGCGCGAATGTAAAGAAGGTAGAATAATCAGGGAACCCAGGAGTGCGGATTGAGCGAAATAAACTGTGATGAATGATTTCCGCGTAAAACTATAGGAGGGGGAACAAATTGTTTACAAGTACGTGGAAATTGAAATGAAAATGACAATTGAATGTTCTGAGTGGAATTCGAACAAATCGCGTATACTACACCGAGCAACAAAAAGCACTTTGCATTAGGCTAAAAAACGATTGCTTACTCAACACCCTGCGTGGAAGGAAACTTTGGCGTCCATAGCATAACCACAGGACAATACCTTGAAGAAGAAAGAATAGGGGGACGCCTTCGTGAGGAATTGTAAAGGCAAATTGTGGAACTAGTAAACTAAGTAGGAAAAACGAAACAGACTACAGAGAATAGGAAAAGATTGAAATGCCAGCGCACCAACAACGGAAACATTTTATGGGTTCAATTGATAAATTACAGTTCGGAACAGGGAAAGGAGAAATGAACACCATGCAATATTGACGACAAAGAAGATTCACATCAAGTTAATTCACTAAACCGGAAGAGTAGGTAGCACAATAGAATTTTACTGGAGGTAATAGAAAGCATGAAAGACAAGAATAGAACAAAGGTATACCGTCTGGACATTTTGGAGGCCTCCTAAAACAACGTTGATGATCAAAGTCTTAAGAATGGATCTGGCAGTAATTATGTTGGCCTTGCTGAGACAAGACGACGCCTCATGAGGTGGGTAGCAGCTATCATTTGTAAACCAATCGACACAAGATAAGCAAAGGTGAGTTCTGCATTAGTAAGCAAGAGCTGAATGGAGTATCTTAGACCTCCTGAATCGGCCATCACAGGCAGAACTGATGATCGATCAAGCAACAGGAAATCTCTTGTCTGTTGTATGTCACATTTGTCACCTCGATAGGATAAGCAGTCAGAGATAATGACCAGTGCTTATAGCAGAAACTTTGAAACTGAAAAAGAGCTTCTGACGAGGAGCTGTGCGTCCTTTTCCCATATGTATCTGCCAGCTTGTCCACTTTAGAACAGAATAGTGACTTCGCACTACAAATTGGGATTCAACAATTCAGTACCTTTGCACACGGACGTCTGGAATTTAACCGTGATCTAATGGCCAAGTGAAAGCTTGGGAGTCCCCTAGACATTTTCGCCAAGAAAAAAAGCCAACGCATGAAAAAGGCAAGTTGCGTTTAGTGACGGTAGATTTTACAAGATCTCCGGAAGTAGCGCAACCGAATAAAGAGTTGCTTAGTCCATCTCCACGGAGAAATTCCTTGAGACTTTGCATTACTTGAACAAACAATCCCAACACAAATTTAAGGAATGATTGGCCTCCTTGTTGAGTTTTCTAGTTCTGCTAGTTTCTTTATTCCTCTTGTTCTTGTTCTTCCTGTTCTTCTTGTTCTCTTTCCCCTACTTTTGGGTCTTGTTGCTCTTCATGTCGTTGGTCATCTTGTTACTGTTTTTGTTTTCTTTTTCTTGGCGTTTTTGTTGTTGTTGTTATTCTTCTTCTTCTTCATCTTCTTCATCTTCATCTTCTTCATCATCTTCATCTTCTTCATCATCTTCATCTTCTTCATCACCATCATCTTCATCACCATCATCTTCATCACCATCATCTTCATCATCTTCTTCTTCATCTTCATACTGTACAAATGCGCGCGACCAGTCCTTGGAACGTAATTACTTCCAAGAACTCCCGCACCGATGGATGCTGGCATTACATTAGACTCAAAGTAAACACGGCCTTAACTAATAATCCTATTTCACTTTATCTCTAAAATGATATCTACGGAAATGCTCGCGACCAGTCCATGTAACGCTTAGCATCACATGAACTCCCGCGTCTCTTAATTAACTTTGTTAATAATACAATCTAGGATGAGAAGCTGAATAGTAAGTTCACGTTACCCGCTAAAGAACACCGAACCATTTACACTCTCTTTATACGCAACAGAAATCTATGGTAAAGTTAATATTATTATTGTTCTATAAGCTATTAATTACCGTCAGGTGCTCGAAGCTCGTAGTAGAAGGTTCAAAGGATATATGCACAAGTGGTTACGCTATCCTTATCATTGACCACATGCCTGTATCATTATATAAACAAAGAAACTTACAAGGTTCTCGTAAATCATAGGAGCCACTATATTAATATGACCAGCTACATGCCTATATAATATGAATAGAAAAAATGGTAGGGTGATCTCAAACCGTAGCGAATGTAATGACGAGAGAAATTAAACCCAACAATTTACCCTCACATCAACCCCGTTAAAAGAGAAGGAAACAATTGGAAAATCATAAAAAGAACCAAAAGAAGATACTGTTCTATTATCTCGAGATGCTGACAGAAAGAATAAAACGTCGATCGAATCAACAGGAAAAACGTATCCGGCAACAAAATCGGTGCAGCAGCAGTAAGCAGGAAGTTTTGCATCACGAAAGAACGAATGACTGTGCATGATTATCGAACAATGTTCGATCTTATGCTCGTACCCAAGAGAGACAGTATCTTCTCTTGTCGTCGCCAAACACCAATCAGGCAGAATGATTCTATTCAGGCTGTTCAGTATTTTTGCTTGAACGCTATCAACAATAATAATGGAAAAATTCACTCACCTGTCGGGTCCTGTGCATTCTAACTAACCTAATTTTATCCTACAAGAATTTGGGTTTTGCACAGTCCCCAGTTTGTTCAATTGTTATTTTGTCATGAGAGGGAAGACGTATCTAACGAGGCACTCTTTCAACTGAGGTCACCCTTAGGACAAACCAAAGTTTAAAAACTGCCCGTGAAACGCACCGTCACCCCGAAAGATGCTATCAACATGAATGAAAACTATTAAAGGAAAGAAAGATAGTAAAAACCCTATTACTCCCCACTAAATACTCAAAGCAGCTGGTACTGCGTTCAGAATACCATCTGACCTGATGTACTCAGTATCAAGCGTTCAAGCACACACAAGTTTAGTCCCAGTCCCTCGAGTCCCCTTCGGTTAAGAAGAGGGCGTAGGGGATTGGACGCTAGGAAATCTGAATGGACCTTTAACTTAACCTGGCTGGCTCAACCCAATATCAGAGAAGATTCTGCTATTGGGATGAAGCCATTATAGCGCGTGACATATGAAAAGCGCATAAAGGCGGCAATCGAACTGCAGCAACAGACCCAACTTATGAAGGAAAAGTGGAGAATCGAAAAAGCCAGTTAGCAGCCAACCAGTCCAAAAAGCATGAAAATCGAGGAAGCTAAAACACGGAAAAGGCGTTAAGACGAAAAAGCCAAACGGTCGAAAAATCCAAAACAACGAAAAAGTAATAAAACGATTACGCCAATTAGCAGCCAATTGGTCGAAAAAGCCCAAAGATCCAAAAGCCAATGAAATCGAAACAACCAATCCGTCGACAAGAATGCACGATCGAACATATTCATGGATAAAGCCCCGGTATGACCAGGGCTTCAAATAACAACATGGTTGAACACCAAACAATGTTTTATGACGGTTCAGTCATCAAACATTTCCCGTTTGGCCAGGTATATCACTGAATACATGAAGGTCCATTCAGAGCTCATTGAATTAACCCCCTTAATTAACCCTGCCCCAGGAAAATATAAACACAAGCGTACGATACCAAGACCGTAAAAGTCCTCGAGGAACATTCTTTTTTGTGTCCCTTTAATTGCTTCTTCGCTAGTGTTGCAATGATGAATACTTGCGATGATCCCAAGTGAGGTGTGATGTTACACTTCTTCCCTCCATGAAAAATAAAATCATTTATTTGTGACTCAAACTTTATTCATGCACGCTGATTTTGGAATAAGGTTGGTAAGAACCTGATGCATGAATAAAGGGAGCTGTGCTAAGATCTCTCCAAAACAATTACTGATTAAAATTGCTGAGAATTGACTTTAAGTGAATCGTTCCAATTAATTGCTGTGCAGGAAAGATTTCGGAACAAGCTCAAACATTACTGAACTGTGTTTATATTTTGGCTCTCAAGCGTTACTGAATCATGCCTTTTTTGGAACAGGGTAACCTGTGATCAGGCCCAATTACTTTAAGAACATTATTATATTTGTACGCAGTGAATGGATGAGGCTGGAGCCTCAGATTTTTTGACAATTTAAACATAAATAATACTCAGTAATAGGAAGACTGAAGTCATTTTCCACTTCGTAAATTTCTCTCCCTCTTTGGGATGTACGTGCCACATAATTCCGTCCGGAGTCCATTCATACTCCTAGTTTTGACAGCAATAGCACGGTAAAAGATTAAACTTTACCATAGAATCTGAAACAAACTCACATTTGGCTCTAATGTTACTTTTAGGTGCAGAAGTGAAGGCCATGAACTTACAGTTCTTTCGTGAGTTGCACTGTTTTCCTTTGCTTGCTCCTTCACAACCGTTGGAAAGATGAATACCTACGATGACCAGCAGTGAAGTCTGATATTTCACTCCATCCTTCCATGAAAGATAAAATGTATCATACGTGAGTTTTAAAGGATTAATAGTGTTTTCATATGACGTCACGGCGGCCATGTTGGTGTTCCAAAACAACGAAACGACGGCCATATTGGTGTTCCCTCAGCCTAACCTCTAAGAATTGCACTCTATTTTTATGTAAATACTTTCTTTCGTTTCAACAGAACAATATGGCCGGTAGTCACGTGAATGAAAACGCTGTAATGATAGATTCTGTTAAGACGTAGCCCTTAACATTTAGGTTTACAGCTAGACAAATGTCTTCTCTATGGTAAATACTGGAAAACGGGAGAAAAGTCAGATAAATTAGAACTAATCACATCAAGATTGTCAAAACGTTTTTTTCATGAAAAACAATTACCGACTGAAATTACTGACATTTGTCTTTTCTTCAGTAAAATGATCTCATTTCCTCGTGCTTTCAGTCTCCATTTGCTTGGCTCCTTTCTTCGTTGCTTGTATTGTTTTCTCTTGCAAAGTTTAGCCTACCATTTAGATATTTGTTCACGTATTTAATAACACCGCCTTAAAAAATTCTTTTAATTAAGCAAGAGAAGTCCCAATTCCAAGATTTCGGCACAGCCTCGCATATTAATTATGTATACATTTTGTGACTTGAATTGACTCTATTAAATGCTGGCCGTTTTTTTAACAAGGTTGGTGTGACAGTGATGCATGTATAATTAATGTACGAGGCTGTGAGGAAGTCTTTCCATGCAAGTTAGTTTTTAATTGTAAGACCGCAGTCACTTTCCACTGCATGAAGTTCTCATTCTACTTGTGAACAAATATGGAAACTACCTTGATCATGCACCATTAAATAAAACATTTTAATAAATCACTTTTGAAGTCTTTAAAAACCCATACATCTTCATTTCTCTTTATTTCATGTGTGTATACTTACATTGTTTCAAAATCTTGCATGTTCCTCGTCAGCTGTCAAAATGAGCAAATTCTGTGGATACCATCATCACCATCACCATCACCATCACCATCACCATCACCATCACCATCTTCTTCTTCTTCTTCTGCTACTACTTCTTTATTCTCGTTTGTTCCATAACTGTCTATCTAACAACGTCGTTTTACTGTACAAATGCGCGCGACCAGTCCCTGGAATGTAATTACTTCCAAGAACCCCCGCAACGATGAATGTACTACATTAGATTCAAAGTAAACACGGCCTTAACTAATAATCATATTTCACTTTATCTCTAAAATGATATCTATGGAAATGCTCGCGCCAGTCCCTGTGATGCTTAGCATCACATGAACTCCCGCGTCTCTTAATTAACTTTGTTAATAATAAAATCTAGGATGAGTAGCTGAATAGTAAGTTCACGTTACGCTAAAGAACACCGAACCATTTACACTCTCTTTACACGCAACAGAAATCTATGGTAAAGTTAATATTATTATTCTATAAGCTATTAATTACCGTCAGGTGCTCGAAGCTCGTAGTAGAAGGTTCAAAGGATATATGCAAAAATGGTTACGCTATCAGTATCCTTGGCTACATGCCTGTATCATATGAACAAAGAAAATTACAAGGTTCTCGTAAATCAAAGGAACCACTATGTTAATATGACCAGCCACATGCCTATATATCATATAAATAGAGCCAATCGCACGATGATCCGCTCTAACCGCATCGAACGTCATGACGACAGCAACGTTAATTAAACCCAACGATTTACCCTCACATCAACCCCGTTGAAAGGGTAGGAAACAATTGGGAAATCATAAGAACCAAAAGAAGATAGTATTATATTATCTCGAGATGCTGACAAAAAGAATGAAACGTCGATCGAATAAGCTGGAAAAAACATCAAGCAGGAAAAACGTATCCGACGATAAAATCGGCGTAGCATCAGTAAGCACGGAAGTTTTGCATCACGAAAGAACGCATGACTGTGCATGAGTATCGAATAATATTCGACCTCATGCTTGTACCCAAGAGAGACAGTATCTTCTCTTGTCGTCGCCAAACGCCATTCAGCCAGAATGATTCTATTCAGGCTGTTCAGTATTTTTGCTTGAACGCTATCAACAATAATAATGGAAAAATTCACTCACCTGTCGGGTCCTGTGCATTCTAACTAACCTAATTTTATCCTACAAGAATTTGGGTTTTGCACAGTCCCCAGTTTGTTCAATTGTTATTTTGTCATGAGAGGGAAGACGTATCTAACGAGGCACTCTTTCAACTGAGGTCACCCTTAGTATACAGACCAAAGTTCAAAAGTGCCCATGAAACGCACCGTCACCCCGAAAAATGCTATCAACATGAATGAAAACTATTAAAGGAAAGAAAGATAGTATAAACCCTGTTACTCCCTACTAAGTACTCAAAGCAGCTGGTACTGCGTTCAGAATACCATCTGACCTGATGTACTCAGTATCAAGCGTTCAAGCACACACAAGTTTAGTCCCAGTCCCTCGAGTCCCCTTCGGTTAAGAAGAGGGCGTAGGGGATTGGATGCTAGGAAATCTGAATGGACCTTTAACTTAACCTGGCTGGCTCAACCCAATATCAGAGAAGATTCTGCTATTGGGATGAAGCCATTATAGCGCGTGACATATGAAAAGCGCATAAATGTGGCAATCGAACTGCAGCAACAGACCCAACTTATGAAGGAAAAGTGGAGAATCGAAAAAGCCAGTTAGCAGCCAACCAGTCCAAAAAGCATGAAAATCGAGGAAGCTAAAACACGGAAAAGGCGTTAAGACGAAAAAGCTAAACGGTCGAAAAATCCAAAACAACGAAAAAGTAATAAAACGATTACGCCAATTAGCAGCCAATTGGTCGAAAAAGCCCAAAGATCCAAAAGCCAATGAAATCGAAACAACCAATCCGTCGAAAAGAATACACGATCGAACATATTTATGCCGGATAAAAACCTGGTATGACCAGGGCTTGAAACAACATGTTTGGCCACCAAACAATGTTTTTTGACGGTTCAGTCATCAAACATTTCCCGTTTGGCCAGGTATATCACTGAATAGTATACATGAAGGTCCATTCAGAGCTCATGAAATTACCCCCCTTAATTAACCCTGCCCCAGGAAAAGACAAACACAAGCGTACGATACCAAGACCGTAAAGGTCCTCGAGGAACGTTCTTTTCTGTGTCCCTTTAATTGCTTCTTCACTAGTGTTGCAATGATGAATACTTGAGTGAGGTCTGATGTTACACTTCATCCCTCCATGAAAAATAAAATCATTTATTTGTGACTCAAACTTTATTCATGCCCGCTGTTTTTGAAATAAGGTTAGTATGAATCTGATGCATGAATAACCAATATACTAGCGAGCTTTGCTAAAATCTCTTCAAAAAAATTACTGATTTAAATTGCTGAGAATTGACTTTAAGTGAGTCGTACCAATTAATTGCTTTGCAGGAAAGATTTCCGCACAACCCCAAACATTACTGAATTGTGTTTACATTTTGGGTCTCAAACGTTACTGATTAATGCCGTTTTTGGAACAGGGTAACCTGTGATCAGACCCAATTAGTTTATGAACAGGATTATATTTGTATGCAGTGACGCATGTATAACTAATGCACGAGGCTGGAGCTTCAGACTTTTTGACAATTTAAACATAAAAAATACTCAGTAATAGGAAGACTGAAGTCATTTTCCAGTTCGTAAATTTCTCTCTCTCCTTGAGCATGCTCAACACAACCGAACTGCACGTGCCACAAAATTCCGTCCGGAGTCCATCCATACTCCTAGTTCAATTGCAATTGCATAGAATCTGAAACAAACTCACCTTTGACTCTAATGTCCCTTTTAGGCGCAGAAGTGAAGGCCATGAACTTGCGGTTTCTTCGTGAGTTGCACCATAGTTAGTAGTTACTAACTATGGTTGCACTGTGTCTGTGTCCCTTTGCTTGCTCCGCTGCAAAGATGAATACTCGCGATGACCCCAGTGAAGTCTGATGTTACACTTCATCCTTCCATGAAAGATAAAATTTATCATACGTGAGTTTTAAAGGATTAATAGGGAATCCTTGTTTTCAATATTTGCCTCATTAGCATGAACAATTCAGTTTCTGATGGAGCTACAAATAAATTAGTTTTGAATATTGAAAGGTCATAGTATGAATAACTCTGCCAATGAATATGAGCTTCATGTATTGAATACTTTTTGTGCAACGCGGGTTTAAAAACTCAAAATTTTGCAAAGAATGTATGAGCTCATTAGTGCTTTTGCCACCCAGATATTTTACAGTTTTTGGAAGACAATATCTCCTTGAATACTACACCTAAAGAGCTAACAATTTCACAATACATTAAATTTTACTAAAGCTCTTTAGCTACCTGGAGTCAAATCACAACTAACATGTTTCGTTCTGTAAGCAAAGCCGTATGCAAATGAGCAAAAATGTAAACAATGACGTAAGCATGAATCCCCCTATAGACTGTTTTCAAATGACGTCAAGGCGGCCATGTTGGTGTTGAGAAACAAAGAAACGGCGGCCATATTGGTGTTCCCAACTAAACCTCTAAGAATTGCACTCTATTTTTATGCAAATACTTTCTTTCATTTCCATAGAACAATATGGCCGGTAGTCACGTAAATGAAAACGCTGTAATGATACATTCTATGAAGACATTGTGGCCCTTAACATTTATGTTTACAGCTAGACAAATGTCTCTCTATGGTAAATAATGGAAAACAGGAGAAAAGTCAGATCAATTAGAACTAATCAAATCAAGATTGTCAAAACGCTTTATCGATGAAAAACAATTATCGACTGAAATTACTGACATTTGACTTTTCTTCAGTAAAATGGTCTCATTTCCCCGCGCTTTCTATCTCCGTTCTTCGTTGCTTGTATTGTTTTCTCTCGCAAAGTCTAACCTACCATTTAGATATTTGTTTCCTTTTTATCTTTGTTCACGTAATAACACCGACTTAAAAAATTCTTTTAATTAAGCAAGAGAAGCGCCAATTCCCCGACAATATAACTTTAACATTTACTGGCAAGCTTTCGGTACAGCCTCCCACATTAATTATGTATATGTTTCGTGACTCAAATTAACTCTATTCAATGCTGGCCGTTTTTTGAACAAGGTTGGTATGAAAGTGATGCATGTATAATTAATGTACGAGGCTGTGAGGAAGTCTTTGCAAGTTAGTTTTTAAATGTAAGACTGCAGTCAGTTTCCACTGCGTCAGTAGAGTTCTCATTCTACTTGTGAACAAATGTGGAAACTACCTTGATCATGCATCATTAAATAAAACATTTTAACAAATCACTTAGGAAGTCTTTAAAAACCCATACGTCTTCATTTCTCTTTATTTCATGTGTGTATACTTACATTGTTTCAAAATCTTGTTCCTGGTCAGCTTTCAAACTGAGGAAATTCTGTCATCTCCGTCTTCGTCTCCGTCTTCGTCTTCGTCTTCGTCTTCGTCTTCGTCTTCGTCTTCGTCTTCGTCTTCGTCTTCGTCTTCGTCTTCGTCTTCGTCTTCGTCTTCTTCTTCTTCTTCTTCTTCTTCTTCTTCTTCTTCTTCTTCTTCTTCTTCTTCTTCTTCTTCTTTTTCTGTCTCGTTTGTTGCATAACTATCTATCTAACAACGTCGTTTTACTGTACAAATGCGCGCGACCAGTCCCTGGAATGTAATTACTTCCAAGAACTCCCGCAGCGCTGGACTAGACTCAAAGTAAACACGGTCTTAACTAATAATCCTATTTCACTTTATCTCTAAAATGATATATATATGGAAATGCTCGCGACGAGTCCATGTAATGCTTAGCAATAGATGAACTCCCGCTTGTCTAAATTAATTAACTTGGTTACTTTAAGTTCACGTTACCCGCTAAAGAACACCGTAACATTTACACTTCCTTTACACTCAACGAAATTCTACGGTAATGTTAACATTATTATTCTATAAGATATTAATTACCGTGAAGTTCTCGAAGCTCCTAATACAAGGTTCAAACAATATATCCACTATCAAGTTATGACGTACTGATACTGAGGGCAGTCGTAGACCAATAGATGAGTCATAAGGCGGTTACACTATCATTATCCGCATGCATGTCTGTATCATTATATCAACAAAGAAACTCACAAGTTTGTCGTAAATCATAGGAACCACTTATGTTAATATGACCCGCCACATGCCTGTATCATATAAATAGAGAAAATCGCAGGATGATCTCAAACCGCATAGAATGTAATGACGACAGCAACGTAACCCTCACATCAATCCCGTTGAAAGGGTAGGAAACAACTGGAAAATCACAAAAAAGAACCAAAAGAAGATACTATTCTATTATCTCGAGATGCTGACAAAAAGAAGAAAACGTCGATCGAATCAGGAAGAAAAACGTATCCGGCAACAAAATCGGCATAGCAGTAGTAAGCAAGAAGTTTTGCATCACGAAAGAACGCATGACTGCGCATGAGTATCGAATAATATTCGACCTCATGCTCGTACCCAAGAGAGACAGTATCTTCTCTTGTCTTCACCAAACACCAATCAGCCAGAATGATTCTATTCAGGCTGTTCAGTATTTTTGCTTGAACGCTATCAACAATAAATGGAAAAATTCACTCACCTGTCGGGTCCTGTGCATTCTAACTAACCTATTTTTATCTTACCTACAAGAATTTGGTTTTTGCACAGTCCCCAGTTTGTTTAATTGTCATTTTGTCAAGAGAGGGAAGGCACATCTAACCAGACACTCTTTCAACTGAGGTCACCCTTAGGACAAACCAAAGTTAAAAAACTGCCCGTGAAACGCACCGTCACCCCGAAAGATGCTATCAACATGAATGAAAACTATTAAAGGAAAGAAAGATAGTATAAACCCTGTTACTCCCCACTAAATACTCAAAGCAGCTGGTACTGCGTTCAGAATACCATCTGACCTGATGTACTCAGTATCAAGCGTTCAAGCACACACAAGTTTAGTCCCAGTCCCTCGGGCCCTCTTCGGTTAAGAAGAGAGCCTACGGGATTAGACGTTAGGAAATCTGAATGGATCTTTAACCTGGCTGGCTCAACCCAATATCAGAGAAAATTCTGCTATTGGGATGAAGCCATTATAGCGCGTGACATATGAAAACACACAAAGGCGGCATCGAACTGCAGCAGACCTCCCTTATGAAGAAAAAGTGGACGATCGAAAAAGCCAGTTAACACTGAGCTAACCAGTCCTAAAAGCCAGATAATCGAGGACGTTAAACACGGAAAAGGCGATAAGACGAAAAAGCCAGAAAGTCGAAAAGATCCAAAACGACGAAAAAGTGAAAAAACGATAAAGCCAATTAGCAGCCAATTGGTCGAAAAAGTCCGAAAATCCAAATCAAACGAAATCGAACAACCAATCCAGCGGAAAAAATCGTCGAAAAGAATGCATAATCGAACATATTGACGGATAAAGTACATCACTAAATAGTACATACGAAGGTCCATTCAGAGATTATTAAATTACCCCCCCCCCCTTAATTAACCCTGCCCCAGGAAAAGATAAACACAAGCGTACGATACCAAGACCATAAAAGTCTTCGAGGAGCATTCTTTTCTGTGTCCCTTTCCTTGCCTTCTTCACTACTGTTGCAAGAACGAATACTTGTGATGATCCAAAGTGAGGTCTGATGTTACACTTCATCCTTCCATGAAAAATAAAATCATTTATTTATGACTCGAACTTTATTCATACCCGCTGGTTTTGCAATATTAAGTTTATTTTCAATCTAATGCATGAATAACTAATATACGAGGGAGCTGTGCTAAAATTTCTCAAAAACAATTACTGATTAAAACTGCTGAAATTTGACTTGAAGTGAATTGTTCAAATTAATTGCTATGCAGGAAAGATTTCCCCCAGCCCCAAACATCACTGAATTGTGTTTACAATTTGGGTCTCAAACGCTACTGATTCATGCACGCCTTTTTTGGAACAAGGTAACCTGTGATAAGGCCAAATTAGTTTAGGAAAAGGATTATTTTTGTACGCAGTGACGCATGTATAGCTAATGCATGAGCTGGAGCAGCAGGTTTTTTCCCAATTTATACAAAATTTACTTTTAATGGGAAGACTGCAGTCATTTTCCACTGCTTGAATTTCTTTCTCTCCTTGTGAACAAATGTTGAACAGCATTTCTTTATGAGGATGCTCAACACAACCGAACTGCACGTGTCAAAAACTTACGTCAATTTATACTCCTAGTTTTGACAGCGGTAGCACGGTAAACGATTAAACAATACCATAGAATGTTCACCAAACTCACCTTTGGCCCCAATGTCACTTTTAGGTGCAGAAGTGAAGGTCATGAACTTGCGGTTTCGTCATGAGTTGCACTGTCTCTGTGATCCTTGGCTTGCTCCTTCAGAACAGTTGGAAAAATAACTTGCGATGACGCCCACTGAAGTCTGATGTTACATGACATCTTTCCATAAAAGATAAAATCACATTATCATACGTGATTGTCAATTGACGTCACGGCGGCCATGTTGGTGTTCCCAACTAAACCTCTGGGAATTGATCAGTCTATTTTTATGCAAATATTTCCTTTTTTTTTAGTAAAACAATATGGCCGGAAGTCACGTGAATGAAAACCTCTATGGATACATTCTATTCAGACATAGCAACCCTTAACATTTATGTTTATAGCTTTACAAAAGTCTTCTTTATGCTAAATATTGGAAAACAGGACAAAAGTCAGATCAATTAGAACTAATCAAATCAAGATTGTGAAAACGTTTTACCGATGAAAAACAATTACCGACTGAAATTACTAACATTTGACTTTGCAGTAAAGTGACGTCATTTCTTTGCGCTTTCTATCTGCATTTGCGCGGCTCCTTTCTTCGTTGCTTCTATAACAAATTTTAGCCTGTCATTTACATATATATTTCGCTATTACCTTTCTTTACGTAATGACACCGCCTAAAAATCATTTCTTTTAATTAAGGAAGAGAAACACCAATTCTCTGACAACATAACACTCACATTTACTGGCAATATTTTCGCACAGCCTCCCACATATAATTTGCGTACAGTTTGTAACTCAAATCAATTCTATTTAATGCTGGCCGTTTTCTGAACAAGGTTGGTATGACAGTGATGCATGTAATTAAAGTAGCGAGCTGTTCTGAAGTCTTTCCAAATTAGTTTTTAATTGCAAGACTGCAGTCACTGTCTACTGCGTAAGGTTCTCATTCTACTTGTGAACAAATATTGAAACGAGCTTGATCATGTACCATTAAAAAAAAACAGGATAACAAATCAATTTTGAAGTCTTTAAAAACTGGAGCCTCGGGATATTTTTGCAAATTTAAACAGAAAATCTACTTTTAATGGGAAGACTGCAGTCATTTTCCACTGCGTAAATCTCTCTCTCTCTCTCTCTCTCTCTCTCTCTCTCTCTCTCTCTCTCTCTTCCTCTCTCTCTCTCTCTCTCTCTCTCTCTCTCTCTCTCTCTCTCTCTCTCTCTCTCTCCTTGTGATCAAATGTCGAACAGCATTTCTGTAAGAGGATGCTCAACACAACCTGATCTGAACGCGCCACAAAATTACGTCCATTTATACTCCTAGTTTTGACAGCAATAGTATTGTAAACGATTAAACAATACCATAAAATCTTAAACAAACTCACCTTTGGTTCCGATGTCACTTTTAGGTGCAGAAGTGAAGGCCAGGAGATAGCGGTTTCTTCTTAGGTTGCACTGTGCCCGTGTCCCTTTGCTTACTCATTCACAACCGTGGGAAAGATGAATACTTGCGGTGACCCCCAGTGCATGAAGGCTGATCTTACACATCATCCTTCCATGCCATGAAAGATAAAATCATATAGATTCTATTCAAATATTTGAAGCCCTTAACATTCATGTTTACAGCTATGAAAATGTCTTCTCTATGCTAAATATTGGACAACAGGAGAAAAATCAGATCAATTAGAACCAATCAAATCAAGATTGTCGAAACGTTTTATCGACGAAAAAAAAGTACCAACTGAAATTGCTTACATTTCAGTGTCTTTTCTTCAGTAAAGTGGTCTCCTTACTTTACGCTTTCAGTCTCCATTTGCTTGGCTCCTTTCTTCGTTTAGCCTGGCATTTAGATATTTGTTTCCCTTTTACCTTCGTTCACGTAATAACACCGCCTTAAAAAATATTTTAGTTTAAGCAAGAGAAGCCCCAATTCCCAGACAATATAACACTAACATTTACTTCCAACATTTCCGCACAGCCTTGCACATTAATTATGTATACATTTTGAGACTCAAATTAATTCTATTCAATGCTGGCCGTTTTCGAAACAAGGTTGGTATGACAGTGATGAATGTATAATTTAAAGAATGCAGCCACTTTCCACTGGGTAAGGTTCTCATTCTACTTGCATTGTGAAGAAATATTGAAACTAGCTTGTTCATGCACCATTGAATAAAACAGGATAATAAATCACTCTTGAAGTCTTTAGAAACCCATAAATCTTCATTTCTCTTTATGAGGCCCTGCCAGGGTAAATTCCGAAAAGCGACATGGCCCAAAAAGTAGCGACATCACAGAAAATGAAGGCCCGACAGGCGACATCATTCCCGCCAAAATTTCGACAGTGGCATCAAGGCCGAGAATTAGAGATTTAAACACCGACACGGGAGACTTTAAAATTCAGACAAGCGACACTGGACCCTTCCCTGGCAGGGCCTCCTTTATTTCATGTGTAAACTTACATTCTTTCAAAATCTTGCGTTCCTGGTCAGCTATCAAAATGAGCAAATTCTGTGGTCACCATCGCCATCACCATCACCATCTTCATCTTCACCATCATCATCTTCATCATCTTTATCATCTTTATCTTCATCTTCTTCATCATCTTCATCTTCATCTTCTTGCTCATCATCTTCTTCTTTTGTCTCGTTTGTTCCATAACTATCTATCTAACAACGTTGTTTTACTGTACAAATGCGCGCGACCAGTCCCTGGAATGTAATTACTTCGAAGAACTCCCGCACCGCTGGATATACTACATTTGATTCAAAGTAAACACGGCCTTAACTAATAATCCTATTTCACTTTATCTCTAAAATGATATCTATGGAAATGCTCGCGACCAGTCCATGTAATGTTTAGCATCACATGAATTCCCGCGTCTCTTAATTAACTTTGTTAATAATACAATCTAGGATGAGAAGCTGAATAGTAAGTTCACGTTACCCGCTAAAGAACACCGAAACATTTACACTCTCTTTACACGCAACAGAAATCTATGGTAAGGTTAACATTATTATTCTATAAGCTATTAATTACCGTCAAGTGCTCAAAGCTCGTAGTAGAAGGTTCAAAGGATATATGCACAAGTGGTTACGCTATTATTGTCATTGACTACATGCCTGTATCATTGTATGAACATAGAAAATCACAAGGTTCTCGTATATCATAGGAACCACTATGTTAATATGACCAGCCACATGCCTATATCATATAAATAGAGAAAATCGCAGGATGATCTCAAGACGCATCTAACGTAATGACGATAGCAACGTTAATTAGACCCAACGATTTACCCTGCTCTCATTAATCCCGTTTAAAGGGTTGGAAACAATTGGGAAATCATAAAAAGAACCAAAAGAAGATGCTATTCTATTATCTCAAGATGCTGACAAAAAGAATAAAACGTCGATCGAATCAGCAGGAAAAAACACAAGGCAGAAGAAACGTATCCGGCAACAAAATCGGCGAAGCAGCAGTAAGCAAGAAGTTTTGAATCACGAAAGAACGCATGACTGCGCATGAGTATCGAATAATATTCGACCTCATGCTCGTTCCCAAGAGAGACAGTATCTTCTCTTGTCGTCGTCAGACACCAATCAGCCAGAATGATTCTATTCAGGCTGTTCAGTATTTTTGCTTGAATGCTATCAGCAATAATAATGGAAAAATTCACTCACCTGTCGGGTCCTGTGCATTCTAACTAACCTAATTTTATCCTACAAGAATTTGGGTTTTGCACAGTCCCCAGTTTGTTTAATTGTCATTTTGTCATGAGAGGGAAGGCGCATCTAACGAGGCACTCTTTCAACAGAGGTCACCCTTAGTATACAGACCAAAGTTCAAAAGTGCCCGTGAAACGCACCGTCACCCCGAAAGATGCTATCAACATAAATGAAAACTATTGAAGTAAAGAAAGATAGTATAAACCCTTTAACTCCCCACTAAGTACTCAAAGCAGCTGGTACTGCGTTCAGAATACCATCTGACCTGATGTACTCAGTATCAAGCATTCAAGCACACACAAGTTTAGTCCCAGTCCTTTGAGTCCTCTTCGGTTAAGAAGAGGGCGCAGGGGATGGGACGTTAGGAAATCTGAATGGACCTGTAACCTGGCTGGCTCAACCCAATATCAGCGACGATGTGTTATTGGGATGAAGCCATTATAGCGCGCGACATATGAAAAGCGCACAAAAGCGGCAATCTTACTGCAGCAGACCTCACTTATGCTGGATAAAAATGGACGATCGAAAAAGCCAGTTAGCAGCCAACCAGTCCAAAAACCCAGAAAATGGAGGACGTTAAACGCGGAAAAAGCGATAAGACGAAAAGCCAAAAAGTCGAAACAATCCAGAACGACGAAAAACTGTAAAAACGATCGATAAAGCCAATTAGCAGCCAATTGGTCGAAAAAGTCCGAAAATCCAAATGGAACGAAATCGAACAACCAATCCAGCGACAAAAATCGTCGAAAAAATGCATGATCGAACATATAAACGGATAAAGTAAAGCACTAAATAGTACATACGAAGGTCCATTCAGAGATTATTAAATTACCCCCTTAATTAACCCTGCCCCAGGAAAAGATAAACACAAGCGTACGATACCAAGACCATAAAAGTCTTCGAGGAGCATTCTTTTCTGTGTCCCTTTGATTTCTCTGCCTGATCGTTCCAAAGCTTACGAATACTTGCGATGATCCTAAGTCTGATGTTAGCCTTCATCCTTCCATGAAAGGTAAAATCATGTTATCAGACGGGAGTTTAAAGGATTAACTGATGCATTCTATTCAGACATTGTGGCCCATAACTTCATGTTTCAGCCAGTATACAGGTGTCTTCTCTATGCCAAATATTGGAAAACAGGAGAACAGTCAGATCAATTACAACTGAACCAAAACTAAAGATTGTCCAAACCAAACGTTTTATCGATGAAATAAAAAGTACCGCATGAAATGGCTCAAATTCGACTTTTCTTCAATAAATTGTTCGCATTACTTTACGCTTTTAGTCTCCATTTGCTTGGCTTTTACTTCTTTGCTTGTATTTTTTTTCCTCTTGCGATGTTTAGTTTCCATTTACATGTTTATCTTACTTTTACCTTTGTTCCCGGGTTCGACTCCCGGACTCGGCGTCATAAGTGGGCTAAGTTGATTGGTTCTCTACTCTGCTCCGAGAGGTTTTTCCCCGGGTACTCCGGTTTTCCCCTCTCCTCAAAAATCAACTTTTCTGAAATTCCAATTCGAACCGGAATTTCTAGGGCCACAGGTTTTTCAGTCATAGACTGTTAGTGTCACCCTCGTTAAACAAAGTTGATTTGAGCTTATTTGATTCACGCAATAACACCGCCTTAATAATTTTTCAATTGGCCATTTCGGAGTTGCGCAGGGAACTGGGGCGAGTTTGAAATTTTAACTAATCGATAAATTGACACCATCACATGAAAGATAACATTGAGATTGGCCATTTGCCCAAGTTTGATGGTTTTAAGTTGAACAGAGACCAAGTTATGGACTTTAAATCATAATTCGAAATCCATACAAACGTCTGCGTCCCCAAAACCATATAAACTCTTAAAAATATTTTTCAGTTTTGTGACAACTGTAAAATTCCGTCATGCACCTACTGTTTGGAAGTAACTGAGGTGAAAATCACTTTACTTTCCCATTTTCACGAATATCAGACAAATCGTAAAAAATTTTAAGAGTTTGGTTTTGGGGACTCAGCCTCAAAATTGGAGACGTTTGTATGGAATTTGAACTATGTTTTAAAGTCCATAACTTGGTCTCTTTTGGATGTAAAATAATCAAACTTGGTCAAATGGCTATTCTCAACGTAATCTTTCATTTGATGGTGTTAATTTATCGATTGGTTAAAATTTGAACTCGCCCAGTTCCCTGCGCAACTCCGGAATGGCTGTTCCATGACAATATAACAGTAACATTTACTGACAAGATTTCCGCACAGCATCTTACAGTAATTATGTATATATTTTGTGTCTCTATTCAATGATGGTCGGTTTTGGAACAGGATTAATGCGACAGTGATGTATGTATAATTAAAGTATTGAGCCGTGCGGAAGTCTTTTCAAATTATTATTTTAATTTTCCACCTCCTACCTGTGAACAAATATTGTACGCCATTTTAATTTGGCATGGGCATGCTGCCGTACTTCACCAGCACAAAATAATTAAAGTAAACGTATTTTTGATTGCAATGGCACGGTAAAAAAATTTAAAAATTACCATAGAATCTTAAACAATTAAACTCACCTTTGGTTCCAATGTCACTTAAAAGTGCAGAAATGAAGATCATAAACGTGTCGCTTCTTCATGAGTTGTACTCCCGGTTTTGGCACGTGTTTGATGTTAACGGCTGTTTACATCTGGAATCATTATAAACGCTGTAAAAGCAAACGCTGTTTTCACTTCGCCGGTTTAAAGGAGTTTGAGTTTTTTTCTGGAGTAGGAAAATATAAACGCACAAGATAGGTAACTGAACAAGACTAAATTACTGTTACTAGCTTGCCCTTCGCAAATGTTAACATGTAATTTTTCTTCATACCTGGCTTTAAGTGATGCTCTTTCTGTAATTATTTCCCCTTCTTCTGTAGGCATTTGCTCCCCCTTTAAAGATTTCAGGGGCCATTTGGCAGTGCAAAAACAATGATTTCAAAATTCGAGGCAGAAATATAACTTATAGTTAACTTAGTTCTTCACTCGTTGAGAAGTGTGAGCTCATTTAAAATTCGCGGTGGAAGTTCGCCGGAGTTGTTGAAATGGCGCGAAATTTTAAAGCTTGCGATCAATGCAATATGTGATTGGTTCCACACCATTTTAATTTCATTCCTATTGGCCAACAAGTGACAGCTAAATGGCAAGGTATTGTTTGCCGCAAAAAGCGTGAAGCTACCAAAAATTGCACGTGCATTTTGAAGAGGCCAGAATAATAAATTCAACTCTTTAAGAAAAACATTTTGATTAATAATTTCCATTTTTAGAAAAACATTTTGATTAATAATTTCCATTTTACAGTTGCATACTCAGTGACCTGGCCTATGAATGGAAACGAGGCTGGTGGTGACCTTGTTTTGATACAGACCTCATTGCTTTTCTCATGGAAATCATGTTATTCTCAAGCTAACTAGTCCACTCAGAGGCCAAGTCACTGAACACACAACTGTAAAATGGGTTATTACGCCCTGTCCACACGTATCCGGATATTTTTAAATCCGCAACTTTTCTCTGCGAATTCAAAAATTTTTTACGTCCACACGTAACGTAGCCAAATCGAATTTGCCCGTCCGCACGTATGATTGTCAACAGAGCATGCGCCATTAGGCGTGCGAGTTGGGGGAAATTCATCGGATTTGAAAATATCCGGATTCGACCGTCCACACGATTCCAAATTCAGATTTAAAGGGACACTCTGGAACGATTTGCTCCATTGAATCCGCAAGACAAGAGAATTGGAGTAGACCCGTGACGTACAAAAGGGAGACGATCCTTTGTAACCGAATGACGATCAGTGGGACTCGCTTTCTAGTCTCTCAAGAATATATCATTGAGCAACTATTGACCAATTCCCCACTATGCGTAGCAAGCGTTCCCCTTTTGAACAGATTTCACTGCATTCTGGCCGCGCGAAAATTGGGGCTGTCCTCCCAATTTTTGCCGGCGTGGCCAGAATGTGGAAAAGTCGCTCAAGCGGGAACGCTTGCCTACGCAGGCTAATTCTCCACCGCGAGCCGTGCCTGTACTTCTTTTGTGGGTGTTGCATGTATTTACACCTCTAAAAGGTGCCACCATTTCTGATAGCGTAGCTACTTTTCTTTTCATATGTTGTTTTATGTGCTGTTTGTTTCGAGCAGAGATGCTTTGTAAGCTCTCTGAAGGAACTACCCTGAGGTCTTACCTATTTGTTTTGCTTTTAAATAAAGGTGTCTATCTAAGGTGTCTATCTATCTATCTAGGTTTCAGTCTTGTATCGTAAAAGGGTACTTTGAAAACCGTGCCTCCCGCAGCCTCCCCCTCGCATACCGGCGCAAGCAACCATTGTTTTTCTACAAAGAGAGCGGAAAGCGCGATCAAAATATGGTGTGATCTTTGAAATGAGCAACGAGGACGAGTTTTCGAGAAAGAAAGTATAGAGAGCTTAAGCAACGACAACGGCAACGGCAACGAAAACGTCATTTTAAAATGTAACTTCTCTTTATTATAACTCTTTGGCGATTATTCCAACTTGTTTAACTTGTAAAATGCTTGCAAACTATCCTGGAGCTAAATTAGTAAAAACGGCATTGACGTGACGGGAAAAAGAAAGAAGAGTTCACAGTCATCATACGCTCACGTCCTCGAAGAAACCTAAAATATTAGGACATTTTAAGTTGTTTTGCAGAGAATGGCAATAAAATGTACTAAAATGTAAACCGTACGTGCAGAGCGATTGTTTTTGTGGCATTCTGGTCGCCGTCGCCGTCCCATCGTTGCTTACGCTTTCCAATAACGGTTGCGAAGGTTATTCTTGGCTTTTGGCCTACTCATGTCTCGCAACTTTGAAACTTCGCCGCTCATAAATTGCGGCATCCTCGATTCTCGCATGGCGCGTCCCTGAGTTGTGTAAGGTACACGACGGAAACAGATCCTGCTTCAATAAAGAATCTGAATCTTATCCAGGCTAAGAGCTAAAGAGGGGTTGGGGGAGAGGGATACTGGGACGGAAGTGTTGATCAATCAGACTGGCTTAAATGAGAAAGAACTCTTTCAGTTTGTAAAAAGTTTATTGATTTAAAATTACTAACGTCATTTTGAGTTGACGGTGTCTTTGAAAAGTTCTACTACAAAAATCCTAAATTCTTCTTTGTCCTCCACATTTGGAAAACATAAACGAGTCCCAGGAGAATTCATTTGACAGTCTAGCCCATCGTTCTCTTCCACTGATGCATTTTGGCACTGATTGGCAGTAACGTGTCTTAACGATAACTTTGAATTTGTTTTTGAGAACGCTACATCTTGAAATTGCTTGTCTGCTTTTGACTCTGTGTCATCAACAACACGGTACTCAACTGGAAGAACTGCCCTCTTTGTTTTGTCGCCACATTCTGGATGAGTCTTAATGTTATGGAGACTTTCCAAAAAGACTTTCTTCTCCTTGTTTAACCAGCCTGCTAAAGACTGCAGCTCTTTCTTCCCTTTTCCACTTCCTGGTATGACAAGAAAAAGGAACAGAACTATTTGAGTATTTATTTTTTTTTTTATGGCTTGACCATACGACAATGGACCACGGGATTGATTTTTTTTACAGCCAGCAAAGAGGAAAGCTATCTGCTTTAACTTGTAGACGAATTAATCATAGTAATTGTTCTCTCTCTCTTTAATTATTATTACAAACCGTTTCAATACGTGTTTAAAAACATCAGTAACTCAAGTTTTTATTAGTTGGATGAACCACTGAAATGAAGTATACACAGTATACAAAGGCCTGAAGTTTTGAAGTTTGGGATATACTGTAAGTTGTTAGGTAAAACTTTAAGGAAGTATATAATCACTCGCAAAAAGCCATTGAATAAAAAATGCAAAAAAGTAACCGAAGTCTATGCTAAAATAAGGCAAGGTTATTAAATCTCTATATAGCACTCTTCAATAACAGATCAAATTTCTGATGAGTTTGATATACTTGTCCCTCTCCTATTGGCAAAAAATTAATTAACAGGACAAATAAATCTTTCACTTATTCCTGTGGTGAAAGCTATTTTGAACTTGAAACATACACATCAGAATTCTTGGGATGGAGGCTAATTCACATGAACTAGGTCGCGAAAGGAATGTATTTTTCTGTAACCATGGATAGCGCTTATTTTCATATCTGCCGCATGAAAGTTAGAGCTGGATACAGTGCCAACGTGCATGGCAGGTGCTAGAAAGGGAAATTAGAGGGGAGAGGGCAAAACCGGCATTGCAGGCTAAATACAGTGCCTAATTACACAGACTACAGACTATCAACAAATAAGTTTTGATGGGAAGCTGTTGAACTAACCTTTTGCTTCTGCAATGATCGTTGTAATGTGCTTTCTAAGAACTTGATCTGCCTGATAGACAATGCTTGTTATGCAGGCCAGTCTTGACTTCTCCTGTGAAAAAGAAATACGTGTGTCTCAAAAATTGTTGATGGTTTTTCGCGGCTTGTACGAAACTTGGATCTGCTGTTGTTTTAATAAGCGACCAATTCTTTCAGAGACACCCTGAGCATACGGAAGCACTACAAAACCATTCGTTGTGGGTTTCGTCGGTTTGGTGGTCTACGCTTTTTCACAGTCATTGATAAAAGAGGACGGGTAATTGTTTCCTCCGAGTACCTCTCGTTTTCCTTTGGTAGTGGAAGGAATGTTTCTTGCTCGGAGAAGCAACGTATTAACGAATTGATACGAGTTGATGAAGGCTTAAGAGTTAGCCGAAACGTCTTAAAGAACCGCCTATATATTACGAGTCAGTGTCAAACATTACATAACTATTTTCAACGATGTCATCTCCTGACTACAGCTATTCCATATTTAACAATGTGTCATCATGCCCTTTAATTGTGTCATTTGGCTTTGCTGTCTTTAGATAAAAGACAAAATTTCCTAATATCCACTGAAAATAATTCCATTTTGGGCAGCACTTTAAAAATTCTCCCTTTTCAATGTTTATGTTAAGAAGAAATAAGCGTCCTCTCCACAATGAACACCCTACATGTACATGTACATGTATCTCCAATTAATTATTAATAAGAATCTTCTCTTCATCTCTTGAGCTGCCAAAATGAAAGTACCACAACCAGTAAATTACATCTTAACAGTTACTTCTACAAGGAAACAGGGTTGAATTGAACTGGGCGCTTCATGTACTTACCTTCTCCTCAAAGTCTTCCTCAACTATTGGTACAATGGGATGTTTGAGTGCTTCTGAGAAAAGCTGAACCACACTTTCCCTAATTGAGAAAAATGGCTGCATTTGAACATGCCATTGACCATAAACTGTAGACTCAGCCTGATAGGGTGTGTCTAGGTGAAAGTTATTCTACATTACGACATTTTCTAAATAAAAAATTAATGTTCCTTGAAGCCTTCCGAGGGAAGGAGGGGAGGGGGGATGACCTGTCACTAGATGTCACATCCTTCTCAGGCCTGCGCTTAAATTCTTAATAATAATAATAAAATAATAATAATAATAATATCACATTTCTATTGCGCATTTTCTATGCAATATTCAAATGCGCATTACAACACTGGCCGGGGGACTTTCCCAGACTGCGCATTACAACACTGGCCGGGGGACTTTCCCAGACTGGTATAACACAGTTTACAATTAATGAAGTTGATTTATGAATGCCCCGTAATGTCAATATCAAATTAATTCTTGCTAGTGAAACTCCACTAAATTTTTTTTAGTGTAAGCAAGTTGATTTTATTACACTCTTTCCTAGGAGGGTACTCCTCTTCAAACAAAGTAGCAATGTAAAAGATATGAAATTCATACAGAGTGTGACTGTTGCTTGTATAATTCTTTGGAACTACTGCTTAAAGGTGCTAACATCATGTGCAATCATTTGTCAACAGCTCAGATTCAAATTCTTTGATTACATATATTGATTATTCACATTTGTTTAGTTCATACATCATATAAGTTATTAGAAATGAAATTACTAAGTAAACATTCAAACTAGCTTGATGATGCCCCCTGTAAAGGATAACAGATCACCTTTGATGTCTTTAAAAATACAGACATCTTCATTTCCCTTTATTAGTGTAAACTTACATTGTTTCAAGATCTTGCTCCTCATCAGCTTTCAAAGTGAGAAAATTCTGTTCCCAAGGAAACTTCTCGGGCTCTGGAGGTTCCAGTTTAGTGAACATGGTCTGCATGGTGTGTAAGCCAACAGGGTAGCTCCGGAAGCTGTTCCTCTTCAAGGCAATTTCCAAGGGACACTCTAAGAACACTTCTACAAATCCAGAACCATCTTTCTTGAAAGAAAAATAATGGTTCACATTTTAACTAGAGCTTTGAAAATGAGAACAGCTGCAAGATAACCACTTTAGATAGGTTTTAAATAAGGTCCAGTGTGACCATAGTTAGTAGCGGAGACAAAATAATATTAAAAACCAAATGAATATTATTTCTTTTATAAATATTTGTAGAAACTCTACTACTGGATAGGCCATTCTGGAAGCAATGTGCTAATTAAGTAAAGTCGGCATATTTGACAGTTGTACTTTCTATCTGATGATCAAAGGACTGGTGGTTTGAGTTGGTTTGCATCTCTGCATTGTTTTGTTCTTCCCTTAATCAGAACTTTGTCCTTCTCCACTCCAGAGTATAGTGAATCAATTAAATGGGTACAATGCAAAGGAAATGCTGATAATGGCACCCCATCCAAAAGGAATGGTGAAGTGGAAGAGGTTGTACAGTTGTACTTTCTACTACTTGTCCACTGCAGGGAATTAGGTTAAGTTTCAGTAGGTTGTAACCTACATGTAGGCCGCCTAAAAAGTCAATATCACCAACTACAGTGTACCTTTCCTTAACTACGGAAAAGTAATACAGTTCACTT
The DNA here is from genome assembly GCA_016490735.1 of Pachyseris speciosa. Taxonomy (NCBI): domain Eukaryota; kingdom Metazoa; phylum Cnidaria; class Anthozoa; order Scleractinia; family Pachyseridae; genus Pachyseris; species Pachyseris speciosa. Next base: position 212,758 of record JAEMWC010000052.1, on the reverse strand, counting down.
ACATTTCCTTGCAAGCTGAACATACTCATACCGCATACTGTGGTAATGCATGTTGTCATCCACTAACACCACATGTGCACCTTTATTCCATCTGTAAGTATAGCATTCAAAGTGAGGTTAATAACTCCCTTTATTATATGACTGGCTCTTTCAGCGGTCAAGATGAATCAATTCTCCTGCTTTGATTAACAGGCTACCCGCAAGGTCAAGATGGAGCCATCTTGACCGCTTGGGATAGCCTTTTTGTCCTTTGTTTTGCTATCTTTTAATAGTGCCCTTTGAGTCATATAATAAATCCTTTATTGACTAAGCTTGTTTGGTCAAGATGACGGGATGTTGGCCTCATTCTTTTTTTGCATGTTTATGGACCAAGACAAAGTTGAGGTCCATAAACTGCTGTATACCGCCATTTTGACCTCACACTTGGCCAATAACCCATACACTGTATGTAAAAGTCTAAAAGTGCATAGTGATGAGTCAATGACAAACAATACAGTGAAAATTTAAAGCTTGTGGGATGTGGCTGGAGTGACAAGGATACCTCACAAATTAATGTAATCTGGTAAGCTGAAGCCACTCTTAGGGGCACTAAGGCCACATGGTAGTGGGCATTAGCCCTAAAATTTACCAAATCTAAGATTGAGCCCAAGCATTAGCACCTCTGGACAGCTGTTTTGGCCTTATTAGGCATCATCAGCATGGTAATTAGCTAATGTTCAGGCTAAAGTACCCACATATCAATGGTTAGCTTTCAACTATTTAGGAGAACCAGTTTAAGCATAGTAACCTTGAGGTACAGTACAGAAAGTTTAGCTTGACATTGATGGCAATGATTGTCAATCTACACGACTGTAATTAGAAGCATAATTTGGCATGGGGGTGATTGCTTGCTGGCTTACATGTGTATTGTTTAGTTTCTAAATAAAATTAGGCAAGAACCCCAATTGACTAAAATTTCAGGTAATCTTAATCCATAGAACATGGTGATAGTAATTGACAGAGGTGGCAAACAGCATTTCAGAAGCTAAGCGTCACAAAAGAGATCAGATGGGGTGCAAATTTATTATCTTAATAACTGATTATTTTAAATTTGTCTTGTAACTTCTATTTTTGCCAGAAAATTAAATTTTTAATCTTAAAGACCTACATGCATATTGTATGCCCTTCTTGAGAGGGGATAAATTGAAGGGCTGAGGGCATAACTGACCCAAATGACTTCTAGGGATTTTTTCTTTTTTTGGTCCAAATCAGCTGAATGTTTGCATGTGGTTTTTGATTCAATAGAACAAAATTGCCCCATAATTTTTTTGACAATTTTCCACTCTTTTTCAAGAAAAAGCGTATACAAAAAAAGGCCCTAAAAGTCATTTGGGTCAGTTATGCTCCCCCTAAATCCCACTGAAACTCGACCGCTTACCTGCAGCCAAATGAAGAGAAGCAAGAACAATTTCTTTCCTCTTTGGACAAAAGTGTCACAAACATATTCCAGAACTCACGGAAAGAGGGCAACCCTTTAACTTCTAGTTCATCTGCACCTGCACTAGCAAGAAATCCACCTCCTTTGTCTTTATTTTCTATCATATTCAAAACTCTGCCCACTGCGTCGAGTATACGTCTCCTATATTGCTTCCATAAAGAGTATTTAGAAGAGTTCGTACCACCATTAAGTAAATGATCATCGCCTTTTTCATCACTGTTTCCATCAGCAATCTTTTCAGAGTACCTTTCCTCTTGAGGTTGCCATGTATCAATACTTTCATTTAAATTCAAATAAGGAGGAATAAAATCATCATAACACACATGTATGACATGCATAGTATCCCCTCTTGTTTTATGTACATGTTGCTGTACCTTTTTGGCCAGCGTAGATTTTCCAGAGGCCGGAATTCCACAAAGTAAAACCACAGCTGATCGGCAACTTTCATCCGCCATATGAGAAACAAGACAACGAGGAGAGCTGGTACGAGGCATCCCATCTCTCCCTGCAGGTGTTGAAGCCATCTCACGTGATTTCTGTGATCTTCCGTCAAAATAATCCAAGATGGCGATTAATGGTGAAGCTAAGGCTGCTGCCGTGTATCCTGTGATTGTCGTGACGGCAGTATGGGTGATTGTAGGTGGAGTTGTTCCTTTCTTTATCAGAGGAGAGAATAAAAGGTAAGGAGAGTCAATGAAACGTATGCTGCACGAAATTTCGCTCCGAGATTGTCGTCACTTGCGTTCGGGCGACTTGACTGTAAAGCAGTTTAAGCTTATGTACCACGCGATCAGCTCCTAGCCTGAACTTGTACCACTATCAACAAGATGAATAGTAAATCTGATCGTCACATTTTTGTAAGGAATGTCTAGAAGAAAATTATTCCACAAAATAATTATTAAGTTAACGCGTTAACTGAGCTTATTTCGGACAAGGAGGACAGAACCCTAGTTACACTTAAGCTTTCTCAATCTCTTAAAACATCGAACTTGGCTGGTGAATTGAATCATGTATCACCAAGCTACAAATATATATATATATATATATATTATATATATATATAAAGTTGAAGGATTAAAGAGGACGCATCGATTCTCTGTGACTGAGTTTCGCGCCTAAGCACTCGTCAGACAGAACTTTATTCAACTAAGAACATACCTTCTTTGACGAGCGCTTAGGCGCGAAACTCAGAGTCACAGAGAATCGATGCGTCCTCTTTAATCCTTCAACTTATGTATACTTAGCTCTGCTACCACAGCATTGAGCACTTTATGCCAAGGTAGACTCTACCTCCACATTTATAGATATATATATATTTTTTTTTCCTTGTTATTCAGTGCAGCGTTTTTCTTGATTGCCAAGCTTGTGAGCCAATTTTATACTACAACCAGGATATATATAAAGTGAAGAGTCACAGAGAATCGATGCGTCCTCTTTAATCCTTCAACTTATGTATACTTAGCTGTGCTACCACAGCATTGAGCACTTTATGCCAAGGTAGACTCTACCTCCACATTTATATATATATATATATTTTTCCTTGTTATTCAGTGCAGCGTTTTTCTTGATTGCCAAGCTTGTGAGCCAATTTTATACTACAACCAGGATAATACAGTACCGCCCAAAAGTAAATTGCCACCCTCGCGCGCGACGCGAATCGCGTTGCGTGCTACGCGATTCGCGTCGCGCGCTACGTGATTCGCGTCGCGCGCTACGCGAATCGCGCCGCGCGCGATGTTGTAGAAACTGTAAGTAAATTGGCTTGAAGCTCTCGCGCGATTTAAGATGCCCATTGTAAAGTAACAATAGCCGATTTCAATAGTCGATTTCCAGTGTTCGCAAAAGACCGCTAAGAAGAAATGAATATGTGTGATCGATTGATCGCCGGAGAACGGCAGCGCGTGCTAAGCTTCAAAATTTTGTGTCAAACCGTTTTTGCGGCGAAACTTGGCTAGGTTGAGATCGACATGACACAGTATGATGCACATGAACATGGTTTTCCGTTTTCGGTCTTTCGAAGTGGAGACATACTGTACAGAGGAATTCTACCGCAGTGAGCGCGGCTACTATCTAATTAATTCGCTTCCCTCAAATTCAAGCTTCTTCCTAAACTGAACATCAACCCGCCGATAATTTCGGCTCGTTCGTGACTGATGCTTAACTTTTGTTAAAGCTTTCTATTCATTTGATTCTTGACAACTTTAGTTAGCCGTTTGAAAATCGAAAATGTTTACACACTTGGGATGTTTCTTTTCGTATGCGTGGTTTCGACGGAGCGAAGCACGTAAAATTGTTTTGCGAGTGTCTTTATCGAGGGTACTCTAAGTTTAATGCGGATTATTACCAAACGCAAATAGGTATATGGTAATATTCGTTTATGTACCTCAAAAAAGCTCAAAACATAGAGTTGGCACAGCGATTTAGCTGGGAGATATTAAAGCTGTTCGTTCTTTTCGATTGATCGATAGACCGCACGTGCGACGCTTCCTTCAGCAACTCTTTACGCGGACAAACTCTACTGTAGCGCAACTTTACAAAGATATGCCCAGGAAAATGTTTTTAGGTCTTTCGAAGTAGAAAACATACGATTGAGTACCGGCGTGTTGAATAACAAACTTCGCCTTGCCAGATCTACATGATAAGATCGAGCCGTGAGATAAGCTTATCGTTCTCTTCATCGATCAATCAACCAAAGTAAGCTCAGCACGTGCAAGGCTTCCGAACTACCGTCCTCTTCAGCAAATTCTACATGATGAGATTAATCATTCAAAAAAGAAGGAAATGAAATAAAGTCTGTTCTGCTTCGGGTTTTCCACGGCTTCTCAAGCGAGTAATGATTATGAAACGAGTGTTGTGCCATGTTTACTGAGTGGAAGGTTTCAGGTTACACAGCCAGTAGCTTTTGCGGTTTTATGCAAATTTTAGCCTGCATCGCTTTGTGATCTGAAAGCAAAATACAGCAAACAGTTGCCAATGGCCATTTGCTTGTGGCGAACTAGCACTTAATTTTCCTAACGAATTCAGAAAACACGACCATATATCGTATTGACGACAGAACCGATAAAAGTTGTCATTTCAGCGCTAGCGGGAGCAAGGAACACCCGAGGAACAGTAACCATTCGCAATCGATCTTCGTCGGTTTGTTTACAAGAGAACTGCGCCATTTCAATTCGTGATGAACTCCATGATGCTGTCTGTATTTGCATAGAAGGGAACGACATGTATTCGATTGAAACAATAGCTGCATTCGTAAAGCGCTATGCGAAATTAATTGATTTCGCGTTGTAAAATCGTCCGAAATTTATGCCAAAAATTTTCGCTTCAGTGAGTCTCGCGCTACACGAATCGCGTAGCGCGCGACGCGATTCGCGTCGCGCAGGAAACGCGACGCGACTGGCAACTTACTTTTGGGCGGTACTGTATATAAAGTGAAGAATCAGCAGATTTGTTCATCCATGTCCAATACACCCGAATTGAGTCAAATCGTTAGCAATCACAGACTATTTGACTCACCGGAAGTCAGATCGCGGGTTAAAACTGACTCACCAGAAATTAAATCATGACTCAAGGAGGAAGTCGTGTTGTCAACATAAGCGCAAACAAGGTTGAGTGCAAAGGTACTGCCAAATGTTGGCGAATCGATTGATTTGACTCGAGTCACTGAATTCATGTACAGGAAAGTCAGTTTGACTCACCAGAAATCAGATCGCAACTCGGAGTAAAGAGTAAAGGTGATGTTACACGAGCTGATTTTGAACGCCGATTTTTAACGTAATGTTGCCCGAATTTTGTTGGAGTTGGAGTGTGTAACACCCCTGCCATCAACTTTTAACAAAACATTGTCCCAGAGCAGCGAACAATGTTGCGTTAAAAATAATCTTGTGTAACATGCCATTACCAACCGTTGCCGCAACAAAGTTAAGTTAAAAGTTGTCTCATGTAACATGGATTAAAAAATCGGTGTTAAAAATCGCTTGTGTTATGTTACACAAGCCAATTTTTAACACCGATTTTTAATCCATGTTATGTGAGACAACTTTTAAGGCAACTTTGTGGCGGCAACTTTCAGCATCGGCATGCTACATGAGACGATTTTTAACTCCACATTGTTTGCTGCTTGGGGATGATGTTGCATTAAAAGTCGACGATGGGGGTGTTACACCCATGAACTCCAACAAAATTCGGGCAACAATGTTGCAGGTTTTTTAATTGCTTTCAAAAACCTGCAACATGTTGCCACAACAAAATGTTGCATTAAAAATCATCCTGTGTGCCACGTTACACGAGACAACTTTTAACGCAACACATGTTGCGTTAAAAATTGGCATTAAAAATCGGCTCATGTAACATCACCTTAATGTGTAAAAACAAATTACAAATTGCAAAGTAAAAACAAATTACATATCAACGTGAGATAATGACATGAAATGATAATGATGTATCAATGCACTTGCACCTTCCTCGTTCATAAAGTGTGCGCTCGAGTGTGAAGATTGTGGCTGAGTCATTCCTCGAAGTAAACGTGAGAGAATACCACATGAACCTACGTCATTCTCAAAGCGTGTGTGTGCAACAGAGGATATGTGTCACACATAACGATCATTGCTTGATAGAAAACCTAATATTATCTGTGAGAAGACTTGAAGTAAATGTGAGATAATACCACATGCACCTTCCTCGTTCTTAAAGCATGTGCGCGAGAGTAACATGATAACACGGTAACACAATTCGACTGGCAACACAGACGAATCGATGGGTTCGATCAAATCAACTCGAATCAACAACGTATTCCACCCTCCCTGTTGCCTTGCAGCAATTATATTGTGTCTAAGATGCTCGCGAGTCGACTTCCAGTGAGACAATTCGACTGCCAATACAGACGAGTTGATCGATTCGACTTGAATCAACAACGTATTCCACCCTCCCTGTTGCCTCCCGCGAATCGACTTCCGGTCACATGATTCGTCTGCCAACACAGACAAATCGATGGATTTGATCAAATCGACTCTAATCGGCAACTTATTCCACCCTCCCTGTTGCATGGCAGCGATATTGAGTCTAAGTCTCGCAAATCGACTTCCAGTGAGACGATTTGTCTGCTAATATAGACGAATCGACTTGATTTGGGTGTATTGGACAACCCTCGATTTGTTGGTTTGAAATTTGGTTAACTATGAGTGGTTACCCTCTGCAAAATATTGAAAGCAAGACAAGTCACAAAGCTCTTAATTTGCATAAATTTAACCATTTTGTACTTAAATATATATTGACTTACATGTACAATCACAACGACTTTGGAGGCTCAGTGTAAATTGAAAATGCTTTGCTACCAAGATGACAATTCCTTGATCAGAGAAGAAAAGTGCAAATAATTAAAATTTCTTTGAAAAGCATGAAAAAACAAAACAAAACAAAACAAAACAAACTAGCAAAAAATGGGGGAGTGAGCAAAACTGGCCTTTAAAAGTTTGTTTGCAATTTACTTGGAAACACTCTTACAGATTCTTCTCTAATTTGGCCTACAAGTTGTGAGACTTGAGTAGTTTACACTCTTGAAGTTTTGTTATGAAGTGTGACTGGATTTTGAGATAATTGGCCATTTTCAAAATGAGCGGCCACGTGTTGCTATTGTGGTAACAGCTGCTGCTTGGAAACCAATGAGAAAATAAACTGAGATCATACGTCGAAAAGATGTTGTAGTGTTAAGAAAATCAAAGCTTGTCTTCAATACGAAATTTTTATTTCAACAGGTACACCCCAAGGCCAAAAAAATTACTCAAGCCCCCTTAGCAGGGCAATGATTTCATAAAAACTGGGTAACTTTCCTTTTCTGTGTACATTTGCAGACTTATACAGACCATGTTGGTATTGACTGCAGTATGCTGTTGGCTATTGTATCCTTTCAAACCACAAAGTTCTAGTCACTGATGCACAAACTAGGTACCATTCAAATTCAAATTCAAGTTCAAATTCTAATGGCATAATTTTATTAATCCTTACTGGCTAAAGATGATTATGAAATGATAGCCTCACTTTTTCTTGCCTGGAGTTAGAGAACTCTAGAAATCCATCAGTACAACTGGATTTCATTGCATTTGGTTGAAGTTGACTTGTCTGAGGGTGCGTGCGACAATAAAATAATGACTATACATGAAAACAAGGCTGCATTATGTGTTTCATTCAACATGTGAAAGGGCTCCTACATGGAGAGGAAACAAGCCTTTGACTTATTTACATGTGACATATAACACATACATGTACAGGTGGACTGGTGCAGGTGGGATCGAGCCCTGCAGAGACTCTGTTCCAGTGATTGTTCTCCCAATGCAGGTGGGTAGGGGTAGAAGAAGTGGAGCTGACCAGTTTTGGCCCTTTTCTGTAACTACAATGCTACAATGAAAAGTAAGAAAAAGATGTTGAAGTTTGCTTTGATATAATAACAGGGTCGATATACCTGGATGTTAATGAAATACATGTAAGAAGTGCTTTTGTCAAAAAACTGTCCACTACAATCCGAGGGTACGTCAGGTTGAGGGCGGACTGTTTGGTGTTTGCCCATTATTTTTAACCTCCAAATCAACTTTTTAATCACCTAAAAACGTCCAAAACTTCTGGGATATTTAATAATAATGGGGTCATGTGTTACACAATGTACAAACCTATGATGGCTTTTTTGGATTGCATGAAATCTCAAGAAGATCATAAGGGTAAAAGGTCAAAAAAGACAAAAACGTACATGTACATTGTAGCTGCCTTCAGATATTATTGTCCTCTTAAATTTCTCACCCAGTGGCAGGGTGACTATGTCATACACTGTAACCAGTGGCTTGCTTGCACTATAAATGAAACAGTTCTTAGATAAAAGCTGGACATCTTCTCTGAAATTTTTCAAACAAACCAAAATCTGGTTATGGAAAACCTGATACATTGTAGAAGGCAACAATATTTTATGAACCTGTTTCAGCACCAAACCTACATCTGTAAAATTAATGTAGTCAAGTATACACCTGTAGTATTACAAGTAGCAACTTCAATGTTAAGTCTGTTTTACGTGATTTTCTGTTCACACCATGTCTTATAAATTTATGTGCCAATACAAAAATCGTGATGGTACATGTATACTGTAAACACACTTCATATAGGTACATGTTTTATGCAGTTTTTCTGTTCATTGTTTTATGTTCCTTAATGTACTAAGCTGGGTTTGTGCTTATTTCTGTCAACTTAATCCTCTTATTGGGCCAGAATTGAATGGAGAAGCATTAGTAGCAGCTGTCAAAGAGTGGGGAGGCAGAAATGTCCATTAGATAAGAGAATTATAATTGAGTGAAAAAGGTTGGTAATTCTTGAACATGCTTCTTGAAATATTGTAATTTTATTTTGTGAAACCCAAATACATTTGTATATGCACTGTCACACAGAGATACTGCTACAGTAGCACTGGGTCATGTTCATGATGATGTAAGTTTGATTACAATTACCAGAATTCCTTTCATTTCTGCTTCTATATTTAAATTTGGTAATCTTCATGGGATGTACAGTAAATGGTAATAGCTCTTATTTGCATGAGAATTACAAACCCAGAAGAATTATGTTAGTTTCATCAAATGAGCCAATTGTGGCCAACGAAGTTGCTTCTTTGAGAAGACAAAACTTTTCCACTTGAAGGGTTCAACTTACATGTACTTCCCTGGAAACCCTTAACATAGAGTTTGTTTCTCTTGCAGAAAAATAAATGCTGACTTATGTCTTTCTTTCTGTACTGGTTTTGGCTCAGATGGCATTTAAAGAAGGGACTGTGCAGTGGCAAATACAAAATGAAAAAAAAATGAATTAATTTTGATCACTGTAGGGATTACATGTACAGTAGAATGGCTTAGGACATCAAAAGGATGTTTTTTTCGCCAGTGTAATTGTCATGACTGGCTCTGTTTGTGCAACACATCTTGTTTCCATTCACCATAATCCCTCCTTACATGTACGTGGCCTCAGACATTTTCATGTTTTACAAGAAAATCTGTATTGTGTGAGCACTGCTTTGTAGGACTGTGTTTGTTATTCATTTTCACAGTATTCAAAGATTCAGGGCATTGTTGACTAATAAGTAAATTCAGAGGCTATGTGGCTCTTTCCACATTTTGCCACTGTGTCTGGAGAGCAGGTTTCAAATGTATGCCAATATTTCAATGAAGGAAATCTTTCAGGCAAACTATGTTGTAAATTAATAGTGTTTTCCTATGGTGGATGATTTGTGGGAATAAAAGTAAATAAATCCCATAGAATGGCCTGCTGATTTGATGCACATTACATTGGCCAGCCCTGTCAAAATGTTTTGTAGTATAGAAGGCAGCATCACTAGAGTAGTAGGCAGCAAAAGCTTTTGACTCTTGCCTGCTAGAGAACTCACAGTGAAGTCCAGTGTACAGTAAGAGGCAAATAATTCACTGTATGCAGCAAATTTGCTGGCTGCTGGCACATTATTTTTGACAGGGCTGAATGAATGAATGAATGAATGAATGAATGAATGAATAACTTTTTTTACCGAGGGTGACACATTACAGTTAAGAACTGGTAAACTTGTGGCCCTCACCTAAAATATGTAAAACTAATTTACAGTAAATATATTGTATAATACGACGTTAAAAAAATTATGAAATGGGAAAGCTATCGAAACCAGCATAACCTTGCTTTATAAAATTACAAGGGTTCTGTTTGAATGCATTGATACTGGTGCTAGATCTTATATTAATAGGTAGAGAGTTCCAGAGTTTTGCGGCTGTAATGAGAAAAGTTTTTCCACCTTCTGTGTCACGGTTATACCTAGGACAGCGTATATATTATAGCACCATAGCGTGAGGTTCTGGTCGACAGGTCGCTGACACGCACTAAACGACTACCTAAGTACTCTGGGCATTGTCCATTTAAGCATTTATAGAGTAAGCATAATTTATTTACATTGATCTCATCATAAAAGGGTAGCCAGTCCAGTCTCTTGAATAGGGTATAGTACGTTCGTCTCTCGTTTTTAGGCCTAAAATAACACAAGCTGCTCTTTTTTGAAGACGAAAAATTCGCCTAATATTACACTTTGATGTTGAACTCCAGACTGTTCCACCATATAGGAATACAGGCTTTATAGTTGTGTTGTAAAAAAGTATGCGCTCATTTAGAGGAAGATATTGTCTGATCGATCTAAGAAGACCTATACGCTTTATCAGTTTCTTACATAGTTTGTTCAACATGTTCATTAAAGCTGAGGTCTTGATCAACATAGACTCCAAGTAACTTGTGACTTGTAGTGTTGTCTAATTCTTCCCCTTTACTGGTAAAGATTCTCATCTCATCGACACTGGTACCACCGATTTTAGTGCGTAGCCTAGATCCAGTTACAAACATAGACTTTGACTTGAATCGGTTATTCCTAGACCAGTTTTCAAGTTCACGAGTGCTCTCACAGAGCTTAGAACATAGTCCAGAAGTATCTGTGTATGGCGAGGACAAACTCATAGTCGTATCATCTGCAAAGATGTCAACTGTGGTTGGTTGTGACACTCCCTTGGGAAGGCTGTTTATAAATACCAGGAAAAGTAATGGAGAGAGTACAGACCCCTGTGGTACTCCATGCGTGAGAGTCTGGGACGAAGATTGTACACTTCCGCGGATGACCGTACGCTGCCTGCAGTTGTGAAGGAAGGAGCGTATAAGACCCAAGCTGCATTCATCAAGACCATAAGATACGCAGCTTTTCAATCAGGATGTCGTGGCTTACCAGATCGAGTGCTTTTTGGAAGTCACCAGAACTAAGCCGTTAATGCGGTTGTCATCGAGATTGAAGAGCATACGATCAAAGATGTTAATTAGGGCTGTCTTCGTTGAGTAACGTTTCCTGAAGGCAGACTGCAGCTGATATAGAAGGTCATTGTCATTAAGAAAGGCATAAAGAGAGTTATGCAAGTGCCTTTCAAAAATTTTAGAGAGGACAGGAAGAACTGAAATCGGTCTGTAGTTATTCTTATCAGTCTTACTATTCCCTTTGTGTAAGGGCGTCACCTTGGCCTCTTTCCACGCAGCTGGAAAAGTTCCACTAGTAATACATATGTTAATAAGTTTAGCGAGTGATGGTGCTATTGCAGGCGCTGCAATCTTCAATAAGCAAGTACTCACACTGTCCAGGCCCGTCGCTTTGCCCGACGGGATAGCCTTTATTAGCTGGTGGGTCTGGCTTGGGGTTATAAGAGGAAAAGCTAGCTTTGAGTAAGAAACCTTGCATTCATCGACAAAAGCTTTCAGTATTGTTGGATCAAACTGCCCTACAGTTTTGTCAGCGAGTCTCTCCGCTAAACCCGTGAAGTGTTCATTGAATACCTCGGCCATTGCAGTTTCATCACGTATTTGGATGACCTGTTCTCCTCCAAATAGGACACACCCCCATGATTTTTCTGTCCAGTTAGGTCTCCTTAGGCGCAGACCATATCTTCTTAGAGTCAAGGCTTTTTACTTTAAGCTGTGTAAGTGTACCTGACAAAAATATGAATACAACACTCTATCATTCAGTGTTTTGTGGAGTTGTCTTCATATTTATGAGTTCCAGCATAAGGCATAATGCACTTATTGCTGCTGCCACTAAAATGTTTGAAGCTGTACACCAAATTCCACCATTCACCATTTTAGTTATGCAGGTCCTCATTGCTCTTTCCTCTATCTCTCTGATGTTTGGTTTTGACTTATACATGGCCCACACTTTGCGTGCCTTGCTGCGGTTCTCACATCGCAGCTTTATTGGCCGGCACTCAAGAGGAACTGTTACTGAGACAATGTTGGAGCTGTTTGACGTACATTTTCCTTCTCAAAAAGTGGCAATTATATAGATTGCTGTATAATGAATTGTTTTGAAAGGACCTGAACAGACCTGAACTTCTTTTGGATCTACATGTACACTCACTAATGAAATTAGATTTCTTCCATAGACTACATGAGAAGGAGGCTTTGTTTTGTTTCTTTGATCCCTTATCCGCCAAATCCTTGTGGCAAATAATTTTTTATTTTGTACATAAATGTAAGGTTGTAACCAATTTCTCCACAACAGAGAGTTAACAAAGTGTATGCAGGTGCAATGGGATGTACATGTATAGGAGGGTGATTTTTCTCTTTTATCTTGGAACTGTGGACTCTTTATTTAGCAAACTTCACTTTTAGTGCTGACAAACCTCTACGGAGATGAAAGCCCCAATTCTAAATTTTACTGGCACCCATTTAGATAGATGTACATGTATAATGGTACGTCATTCTTGCAGTTATTAATTTGGTCCTCTTTTGGTTTGATCAAAATGTGTTTGGAACTTGAATGGGCAAAGAGGATTGATGAATTTATAAGAAAAAAAATAAAATCGATTTACACTCTTGATGTCACAACAAAGTATAAGCAATGCAAACTTTATTTACAAAATGTGTAGCAAAATAACCTTTTTTTCCATTAGAAGATTCAAGTTTACAGCTGTAAGTGAAATACACAGTGTAATAGACCTTTCCACACTTTCTTTCAACTTGTGATTTGACCAGGTAATGAAAATCTGTCAACACTCCTAGAAAGAGCACCCCAAAATTTAGTAAAATGGCCAAGTTTTAGAGTCAATTTTTGAAAAAATAATAGTGAAAATATGGTTCTACAAAGTCAGGAAATTTTACAGATGTCCCCCCTCCCTTAACATACAAATGTCTGTTTAGCAAAGCTGTAACTTTGCAATTTTAAAAGATACAACTCCCAAAGTTGGCTATTTTACTAACAATATTTTAAGGTGCGCTTTCTAGCAGTGTCAACAAATTTTCATTACATGGCCAATATAAAAAGTTGATAATATTTATTATGCATTTTACAATACAAATCTTATCTTGATGTTGTCATGCTCAGCAGAAAAAATAAGTAATGGGTGGTTATCATGATGGCCCTGAAAGTTTAGTACAAAGACTGCAACTTTTGATGCATAATTATTTCTCCATTGGCTGCGATTTCCAGATAAGGGTGGGGAACAGGTGTGCAGTTCACTTGTGGCACTCCTTACTGCTTCCCCCCTTGATTTGCTTTCACGATACAGTTAGGTAAAAAATGTTCTTCAGTCATGCCAATAAAGCTTGGTTCTTTTTGTTCTTTGACTATGGATTTGCCTTTGTGATTATTTTAAGTGACTGGAACAATAATTTTTAATTATCTCCCATTCTAAGTGATCTGCCAAACAAAGCTTGAATAGGATACCACATGTATATTACAATATTAATAATAGTGTATTTTAACTTGTAGCTCCTTAGTACTAACTTTCATATGAAAGTACAGTCAGTAATACAAATCACCGAATTAAACAGTAAGGTTCAGTTTTGTCTATGGGGAATATTCATTTTCATTGGTTTTCTATTTTCAGCTCTTTAAAATACTTGTATAATAATAATTTTTTATGTGTAAAAATAATATCCTATTTTTAATGTATCCACTTAAGATTTTTTAGTGTCCCCAATTAGTTTGTTACCATACACAGAAACAAAGAAAAAAATGAAAATTGAACCAAAGTTAAAACTAAACTACAACATAATTTATACATGCTGATGCGCATGGTTTCCACAACATGTGGTGAATTTGTGTGAATTCTAAAATGCCTTGGCCTTGGTCTATTTAAAATCCAGGGCTGGTTTGTTTGAAGCATGAATACCACTAATCCTAGCCAACATCAAAGATGTAATCTAACCCTGGTTAGTAATGGCTGTGAAGCAGTACCAAATTCCTTGTTCTGTGCACCAGAATTTGAATACACACTATGATTGGCCTGTCAACAAAAGGCTTTTGTTGATGGGCCAGTCGTAAGCATGCACTTGAATTCTGGTACACAGAGCAAGGAATTCAGTGCTGCTTTGCAGATGTTGCTAACCGAGGTTAGATTACATCTACAACAGAGGCTACATGTAAGTTAATCCAGGATAAGTGCGAATCATACTTTGAACAACTCAGCACAACATAACATGAAATACCATGCTATTACTGTACCATGAATAGCTTTGATTAAAATTTTGGTTTACCAGTAATGTACAGTTGACATCAACAATAGACAAGCCAGAAAAACAATTTGTCCTAACGAAATCGATGTCAGTTCTCAAATACACATACTGTAATCAAGCCAAAACCATATGCAATGATATCAGATAATCATTAATTTTAATGATTAACAATTAATTTTAGTATATACCACACAAGTGAATACTGCTTTTCGCGCGCTCTGATTGGTTAACTCAGAGGTGATTAGCAAGTACTATTCATCTCTTAGCAGCCGGCACGCGAGATTTTACAATTTCCGACCGCTTGTTGGTATATTATCACACATAAAGAAACGTTTTTGTTCGCTAATTATTCAGCTTGTGTGGTATATACTAAAACAATTATTCACCTCAGTGTCGGTGAAAGTGGTGGATATTGTAAATATCCAGCACTATTCACCTCCACTTTGGTGAATAATTGTTAATTATCTTTAATTTTCAACATTCAACAGTTGAGCCCTTCACTCAGAATCTGTACTTATGTCATAAAAAAGTTGTCCTTCACTTCTTTTTTGCCTATAGGGAGACCTTTTTTCAATTTATTATTTATTTATTATTTTTGCCATGATAAATGATATAAAAGCAGCAAATGCTATAAACACTTCTGAATCAAAAATCTTGAGTTTATCATTCAAATACACTGTACAAGAACGTTTCACCTTCCTGGCCTTCTGTAACCTGACAATACAAGCATGTAGTACAGAACACCAAAAATAAAACCTCCAATGTGAGCTGCATGGCCTATGCCATTTGTTTGATAGGCAAGAAGAGAGTCAATTATTCCTTTTCCAGCTTGTGCACTATCAAGCAATGGCACCAAGTCATTTAGTACAATTCCTGCTACAAGTGCTAAATGGCACACTTCATATATCACTTGTTGCATCACACGATTTTGCCATTCACGATCAGCAGTTCCCATCCTTTGCCTTCGTCTCAGTTCATTGTATTTCTCATATAATGATGCTACGTTAGCGCAGGTCTCAACGGCAATGACAGAACACACTGCAGCACTGGCACCTATGCATGGAGCCTTTCCATACGCTGATGTAAACATCTTATCCAGTACAGTAATCTGCAATGTTTCTGCTTTGCTTCCAAGGAAATCACCAAGAATTCCCCAAGACTTTGGTGAAGGTAAAATATTGTCCCATTTTGTTTGATGGAAAATGTAGAACCAAAGTTGTGAGAGATTTCCAGCAACTCCTCCCCCAAGGAATACTGCCAACAGATGCTTTCTACCAAATCGCCGGTGGATGCGGAATCCATCTGGTATGAGTATAGTCAAGTTGCTCAGTAAATGTTGTTCATCTGTGAAGAAAAGAAAAGAAAAAGCTATTTAAGATACCATAACAGTTGGATCTAATGACTTGACCCATTTGGCTAACTCAATGTTGTAGCCAATTCAAATCTCCTGAGCTTAAGATTCTTTGTGCATGGTATTTGCATTATAATGTAACATTCATATTTAAATGATGTGGAAATACCTGGAACAAAACATTTTAATCCCAAAGGTTTGAATTGGGTACAACACTGAGTAAGCCAAATGGATCTATTCTGGCAGCTAAAGGAAGCACACCTATTCATACCATGTGCCATAGAAAATACAGCCAATCAAAATGCAGGAAAACCATTGTATATTTGTCGGTATTCTACCGAACCTTCCCATCATGCTCCACATAGATTGTGTAGGGCTACATATTTTCAAGGGCAAAACTTTCTCATATACCATGGAATATCTGAGTTGGCACGTATATTTTCTTTGCATAATTACGCACTCACCCAAAGGTGACACAAAGAAGATACAAAGGACTCGTGATATTCCATGGTATACCACCTGAAAGTATTGCATAACTAGTGTA
Source organism: Pachyseris speciosa (assembly GCA_016490735.1). Lineage (NCBI taxonomy): Eukaryota > Metazoa > Cnidaria > Anthozoa > Scleractinia > Pachyseridae > Pachyseris > Pachyseris speciosa. The sequence goes on along the minus strand of JAEMWC010000052.1, from coordinate 196,345 downwards.
TATATGAGAGACATGATCGTGAGGGCTGTCAACCTTCCAGATTTTGGACCGTATCTCCCGGTCTCCAGATTAGTCAAAATTTCAAATATTTTGCGTTGTTTGAGCTATTTTACTGTTGACATGGATAACAAAATTAAAACGATCCATCATAAACTCTAATAAACCGTTCTTGCAAGCGTTAGCATGGTTATTATAAGCAATGTGATTGGTCGGAAATAAACCAATCACATCATGTCCAATGACGTCATGTGCATTATGACATCATCTATCATCCCTTCCCTATCAATTTTCTATATTTGAAGACTCGGGGCTGGGGGGTTGACCAGCCTCCAACACAGACGTATTTGGGCTCATCATGCATTCACCACCCGGCCCACCCCAAGGTACATCTGCTGAACTGAACTGCCACTTCCATTTGCGGCGGTTAGCCAATAATAGTTTGTCTTCCAATTTGTGGAAAGTAGGACTTCGACCCCAGGATTTATTTTCCCAGACATGCATGTGAATCGCTTGGTGCAAATTACTCCACGGATGCTCGTGGAGAAGGAACGCATGAAGAGCCAAAGAGCGTCTGCATAGGAGGCTTGGGGTTGACAGCCCTGCAAGAAATATAGAATAATGGATGAACTTGGTAACCATACACAACAATCGGAGAAACTTCCCCGCTAGTTATAAATTATTCAAATTAAAGCGTTTGTTTTTGTCGTACGTAATGTGTGTAGTTAATGGATAGAAACACTCAAAACGTACCGGCATGGTTAAAAAGGTTGGTCACAAGCGTGTAATATCTTCCCTGAGAGAGGTTTTCAGGCGAGAAAGCGAAGTGCTTGTTCAACGTGACAGCCGCCATGTTGAACGGGAACCCAAGAGATTGCAGTCGCGCACACGGAGAATTCGGAGAGGCTTGAGAAACTAAACATGGCAACTGTAAACCTACAAGACCCGCCAAAGTTAAAGAACAGTCCTTGATTTCCTCAAAAGTTGGTCTGTCCATAGTGCTCGATATTTTTTTCCCACAACCCGCAACAAGAAATATTGTACGCGACCATTTCATCAACGGCGGTAGCCTGGAGCAGAGAAGGTTACATCATACACTTCCGGAAGCAACTGATAGCTAGCACTTCCCCCTCTCCTTTTAACCACCCCCACCCCTCTCCCGTTACCTGCCCTCCTTAGAAAAGAAGCAAGCTTTCATTTAACTGCAGCTTTGACGCCGAGAATATAAATAATTAGGCTTGGGGACTAGATAGCCCGCCCTCAGTTTCAACTTGAAGTGATCTCTGACATAATTTTAAATGAGGAAACAAAATATTCCACGAATATTTGAAATAATCGCGCCCCTCGCGTTGATCCCTCCCTCTTTCCGAATAACTGCACCCTTTTAGGGCGAAAATACGGTAAACATTGCGTAATAAAGAAAATTGCAAGTATTCGTATGCATGGGTAAACAATTAGCTATTCCATTTCCTATTGTGTCCTGTCATTAATCATTTTCCCTTGGCATTCATTGCCGTTTTGAGCAAGTAGTGAGTATAATATGAATAGTTCAAGGCTCCCTCCCGGGGGGGAGGTACTCCCAGAAAATTTGGGTGGGGGTGTGCAGATAAGATAAGATAAGATAAGATAACTTTATTTATACACGGTATTTCCATCAGCTTAATTAATTATTATCAACTAGCTCACTATCTACTTAATTACAATCACAAGAGAATAAAAAATAAAAACAATAAAAGCTGCTTTTATCGGAGGCCATGTTTAAAATCTTACTTAAACTACTTAAAACCTACTTAAAACTGCGGCGACTCAATTTATTCTTAAAATCTCTCAAGGAAGTCGGTTGTCTTAATTCCAGGGGTAAACTGTTCCAAAACTGAGCTCCACTGTACGAACGGACTTCTCTTTAGATAATCAGTGCGGGGTAGCGCGTTTTCAGTATTCCTCAGAATGATAAGAATTCACACTATCGCGAAAAATAAAACTTGATCTTAAATATTCAGGCGTCATGTCATGTAAGATATTTTACAACATAATAGATTTCTTTTCTAATCTTTGATGCCAGAGTTCTCGCCACCGTAATGCCCGGAACAATTAATTCAAATTACTGTCATAATTAGCAGACATCAAAAAACGGGCTGCCCGACTGTGAAGCTTTTGAAGTCTATCAAAAAGGCCTTTGTTACAGTTTCCCCACGCCTCACTACCATAATCGGATTAGAAGTGAGGCTGAACAAGGCTATTATAAACATTGACTACAATATTAAAAGGGATTTGAAGTCGTATGCCCTTTATTGCACCAATGGCAGAAGCAATCTTTTTGCAGATATTTTCTATATGACTTTCCCAATTTAAAGTTTGATCTGTGCAGACCCCAAGAGATTTAGTTGATGCTACCTGCTCCACGGTCATGTTATTTATAGTTATAGAAGGACAATCTGAAAGATTCGATAACTTTTGTCTGGATGCATGCAATTAGCATAAACTCGGTTTTTGTCAGGTTCAAGGTAAGCTTGTTAACTGATAACCAAGTGTACACTTTGTTTAGATCATAATTAAGACAATCATTTACACCTCGAACGTCGGCACTAGTAAACGTCAAGCTGGTATCATCAGCGTACGTCCTTGGCTGTGAAAATTGTAAGCAATTTGGTAAGTCATTGATATATAATAGAAAAAGTAGCGGTCGTAGGATTGTTCCTTGGAACGCCACATCTCATAGATTTCGGGCTTGACTTACAACAATTAATTTGACTAATTTGAGTACGGTTATATCTAAGTAAGAGGCAAACTATTATATATACTGACTGACGTATCCCATAATATTGCAATTTACGTAACAAAATCTCGACTGCGATTTTCCCTACACTATTTCAGGCCTGACCAAAAATTCGATACCCTATTTCAGAATTATTCCACGCACACGGTTGGCGTAAAGATAATTAAAAGACAAAAATAAAGGCTTTTGTTGATAGTGTTATCGCCTAAATATATGATGAAGAAGAAGCTTCTTCTAAAATAAACATGCCCTATTTTCTAAAAACCATACCCTATTGCCTGAGTGGCTGACTGGATGGCTGACTGGCTGACTGGTTGGCTGACTGACTGACTGACTGGCTGGCTGACTGGCTATCTAACTGACTGACTGGCTGGCTGGCTGACTTCCTGCCTGACCGGCTGACAGACGGATGGGCGAACGGATTGGCTGGTGTGTCGTGGTTCTGTTGGTTGACTGGTATGTTCTTTGGTTGACCAACGAGTTATTTCCCACTAATAATCAAGGCCAATTCCACTCCCAGTCCTTTAGTCTTTGTTGCCGTGCACTTATGAAACAGTGTTTGAATGTTTGTTTGCTTGATCTTTCGATTCAGAAGTGTCCGAAGGATATAATGAAGGAGAAGAAGAATCTTCCAAGGCAAGAACTGCCGTGAACAAGAATCCATTTTCGGAGCAGTGGGAAGATAGCAATTTGTTGCCTGTAATAGCTATATAACAAGACAGTGAAAAGCTCAGCGTTCTTCGTATGGCGTTAATTCTCAACTCATCAGTTTTCAAAGCCAAGCTCAAGTCAGATTTTAATTAAGGAGGCAAAAGGTGAAGAGATAACTTTACCGGAAAAGGATCCACATGAAGTGCTGAATCTCCTCAAACAGCCGTATCCGCAGCAAACATCCACAGCAAACGGAGGAAAACAAAATAGCTAGCTTCCCGTTTCGTTTCGGTTACCCCGAGGAACAAATTCTATCGATAAAAGGTGGCTGTTCCGAAAAAAAAAAGTAACAAAAATGGCAACGGAGTTTGGTTTGACTGTTTTTAATGGTCGTTTAATCTTTCCAAACTTAAATTTTAAGGCATAGAAAAGGTCACGCAGTGCCTTGTTTACGTGAACTGTCGAGCACTATATAAGTAGAACTGAAAAAATGAAACATTTACTGTTTCGCAGCATGGTTTCAACGGCAAGAAGAATTTGAAACACCAATTGAAGAGATATCACCTGGACAATTAAACAAATAAGTGCCTTCGGAGGTTTTATTTATCCGCAAGAAAGCGAGACGGAAACTATTCGCTCAGTTACCGCTATTCGGGCGGCGCTAGAGCAGCGCTTGATGTGCATTTGTTGCTGTTTTGTTAGAAATAAAGCAAATTTTCAATCGGCTGATTATTTAGCCTCGTTTGCAGTCGTTGTTTGTTTCGGTCCTATTCTCCCTCCCAACAACGTCTGCTTAACCGAGCTGAACATGCCATTCCCATTGTGTCAGAGTATCCAATCAGGAGGGAGAATAGAACCGACACAAACAACGGCTGCGAAGGAGGCTACGGGAACTTAGCCACCGAAATTTAAATTGTAATTGGTCAGTTCCTGGAATGGAATGTACGGCTCGGTTCAGCAGACGTTGGTGAAGAGGGAGAATAGGACCGACACAAACAATGGCTGCATGCGAAGGAGGCTACTGATTATTCAACTTGTGTGGCATCTACCAAAACAATTATTCACCTCAGTGTCGATGAAAGTGGTCCGCGAGGCGGCGAGGTAAATTAAACTCCACCACTATTATTCACCTCCTGACTTCGGTGAATATATAATTGTTAATTATTGCCTGATGTAAATGATCATCGCAGTTATGAACACTATTTGTAGTAGTGAAAATAGAGCCTGAAACAATTGTTTTCCCTCGCCCCCGTTTAAAAGTTATGGCCTGTTTTATGGAAGGATACATAAACATTTTTAGTATCAAACTTAAGGAGAGTGTAGGGAAAAAACAAAGAAAAATGGAAAAATCGCAGACTCTTTTTTTAGGGCGAAGTGGGAGGAAACGTTTCCGATGTTTGACAGCGTTGCTCCGATTACTCACGTGGGGAATAGAAATATGATTAAGGCGAAACCATGAATTTTGCTTTCTATCTTAAAATATATTGCGCGTTTTCTTTTTCTAAAACTTTAATTTTGACATTGGAATCTACAAATAATAAGCTTTCAGAAAAATGTATAGGTTCCCGGAGCTCAGTTCTTTGCAAGCGCCAGCTTAAACGCTCTGTTTCTAAACACGGTCATTTTAGGTTCATTAGATATAAAAAAACCCATCTGGAATAAAAATAAACGTCGACAGAACACTTGGATCAAAAACACACAAAGCCTGTTAAAATTTCCGCTTCGAGTATTTATGCAAATTAGGTATTGTCGTGTCTATATTAAAATAAAACATTCATCTTATGAATTCAGCTGGTTATGAAAGCGCGCGACATAAACATGAGTTCCTTGAGTCAAAAGAAAGCAAAATGATCGCTTTTTTTTTCAATTTGATGGATCGAAAACGGCTTTTTATTCAAGATTGTGAATATTGACAACGATAACGATCTGTTTAGTAGTTTATAGCCACAGAAATTTTTCTCTAACGACCTGCCATCTCAAACTGACAACGAATCATCAGAGACTACTGTCGTATCACTAAGTTAAAGAGACTCGTTCAGTTACAAACAAACATGAAGGCTCAAAAAGCTTTCATGGCCGCAGTTTTATCCGAAAGGCAAAAATCTTGGAACAAGGTAGGAGATTTTTTTTTCTTTTTATTAAGCTTAATTTGCATCTTACCCCTCATCAGGAAAAGTGTTGGCGGCTTACGTCGTCAATGGTTACGTTGGATAAAACAGTTAGCCTTTCTGTCGATTTATGATTAAGATTTATACAACCGAAATACAATTTACTCGTATATGAGACTTGCGGAAACTTGTTTTGTGTATTTCTAAGCGATACCTCCTTTTTCTTAAATTCAAACCACAAATACCGACGAAATTTAACTTGTATATATAAATGTATTTTCTTTTGTATTCAAAAGAAAATTAGAAGCGACACATAAGTTGAAACATTAAGAATTAATGTCTACTCTCGATGAATACAAGAATAAATTTCTCTGGACCACGTAATATCATCCTTTTTGTAGATAATGCTTTATCTGTGTAATATTATTTCTTAGTTTTATTCCAAGTTTGTGCCAGAAAAAACTGAATCTTAAAGCAATATATTTTAAAATGATTATATTTTGTAGCTGAGTGCTGCGTACAAGTTAAAGAAAACCTGTCAAGATAATGATACCATCATTCATGACAATTTCCCATCCAATATATATGTAGCCGAACTCCTGTTTGCCTATATATCAAATCATCTTCTTTTAATATGCTTCGTAATATAATATATTTCTTATCCTGCTATTTGCATTGGTGGTGGAATCGCTGAAAATATAAAGTTCGTCATCTTTCGATCATTTCTTTATTCTGGTAACTACTAGCAAAGATAATGAAGTAACTAAAATGATGAAACGAGGGTGCATTTTGCCAAGAGTATTTCACGACAAT
>JAEMWC010000052.1:110000-185000 GCA_016490735.1 Pachyseris speciosa | reverse complement strand
ACCAGTACAGTCTCTTTCTTTTAATTTTCCATGCAGTTTTTTGAATGTCATTTCCACTGCGGAGTCGCATTACAAAACCTTCATGACTACCAGGGGGCATTGGGGCACTTTACGCAAGCTATGGACGTTGTCAGCTGGAGAAAGGTAACTGCGCTTGCCCAGTATATGGTACAATGTGTTAATGCAAGAAACAAACGGGAGATTAAAAAGAGAAGGGTTCTTTTAAAAGGTCTCCATGGTAGGCTTGGGTTATTTAATAAAATTCCCATTGTTTTTGGCAATTTTAACATCGCAAAATTTTACCGAGATCGATTTTGCCGAGATCGCATGCTTCGGTCGAACCGGCGCCTTCTTGATTTGTAGTGATGGTGAGAATAATCTGAAGAGGGCATCAAAACGAAGTGGGAGGAGGAAGTAAGTGAGCCCTCTCCCAGGCTGTACTCCCTAATGAAGGCAGCCTCGATAACCCAAACTTGCACTCCAATTAGCACTCGCAATTACCAACCGTAAGATGGCGGCATTTCGACCAAATCATATATTATGGACAATCATACGAAAAGTATAGGGACTGTAACACAAACCAATTGTAAGAAGGCTTAACTACAATGCGAGTCATAAGGCCTTAGGAAACTTTTCAAAGTCGGGCGAAAACTCATTATAAATTAGCAAACTGCATATTGCATACTAACGTTCTTTCTCCATTTACTGCCGTGTTCGATTTTCCACCCTTAACCCCCTCATCCCTCGCACCCCACCAGAAAAGATTCGAGCCGTCCGTGGATTAATCTTGCTTTCCCAGATTCCTTGCTTTCCCAGATTGCTTTCCTAGATTAGAGATACAAAAACATGCCTTTTCTAGATTTGGTGTAAGACTGTGGAATGAGATACCTTGTCATATAACAGATTTGCCGAAGGAAACATTTAAAAAGGTCCTCCGTCAATTGCTTTTTGATATTTTGGGAAAAGAAGATAACTACATTGTAATACCAGCGATTATTTAAAAAGTAGGATTAATTAAATAGCTCTATTTATATATTTAACTCTGATTCACTTATTTATTTTCTCACTTTTCTTGCAGAGTTAGAACTCTTTTTAGCACATCTTCCTGTTTTTCAGTTTAGTTTCGGTCCATCTTTTTGTTGCCTTCTTGTTATTTCTCTTAGCTTTGGTCGTTTTGTCCCGCCCCGATTAGCGTTGCAGCTATTTGCGGGACAAACTACTGGTTTTATTGTAAAGAACGTGTCATAAAGTTGTTGTTGTTATTCCCATAACATTACACTCAACCTTATAAAGGGAAACTGTCCCAACACTTATGACCCGCATTGTAGTGTTAGGCAATTATAGAAACACGACCTTCAGATTTAACTTATTACCTAAGGTTATTTTTAAGGCTTATGGATACTTTAAATAATATTCAGTAATTTATCCTTTGTTAGGATGAGTGCCAGGCAGGATGCATCACGGGAAGGGTTCTTCATCTTCACGTTCCCACCCTGGCAAGGATGGCCTGTTGTAACATTCACCAAGGTTGGGATAAAAAATAGCATCCCGGCCGTTTAATTTGTTTTCAAATGGTCAGCCAAGGAGTCGATTCTGCCAACCAGTTTCGAATGATTTTCGATCTCAGGTGGTGTATCGATCCGAGAACACTCCCCTAGTTGACCTAGCTTAGATCGACTTCGATTCGAGTACAACCTTCATACGAAAAGATGTACCGACTGCAAACCACACGCGCATACGCATGCAGTCATGCAAGAAGGCATATACAAGGTTGATAAACAAATGCATGAGTGTATTCCATATATAATTGAGCGTGCCTCGTGAGAGTATAAAGACCCGGCAAACAGCAAATGTTTGGTGACCAAATATCGTCAAACATTGTTTGGTGACCAAACATTTAACCGTTTGGCCCCCTTGTTTGGTCTTGTTTGATCGTGTTTGATGGTGTTTGGTCGTGTTTGATAATCGTTTAGCCAGGGCTTCAAACATCAACATGTTTGGACACCAAATAATGTTTGATGATGTTTGGTCACCAAACATTTTTCGTTTGGCTATGCAGGGCTTAAAGCACGCGGAAGACGCCATTTTTATGGGCGTGCAGTTTGAAAATCATTACCAATCTGGCATTTTTCACAATCCAAAAATAAACTTCTTGATTAAAATAGCTCAGCGATACCACAGAACTGTTGGAACGTTTATGTGCTGGGTGTTGTGTTTAATTCAGTGAACTATTTTAGCCGCCCGTTAAAAAGAATTTTTACAACGAGACACAGTGTTGACCGGCGCAACATGTACGCCATTCATCTCGTTCAATTCGTGGAATGGTGGAGAAATCTTTTTGTAGAAGACGGCCGAGAGATATACCACAATGGAAAACTCACGTACAGAGCGATTGGTTTTGCTTATTTAATTTTTTTTGTGGCGGCCTCGTCACCATTGCCGTCATAAAAATGCACTCTAATAACAAAGTATTGTTAATAAAAGTTTTGAGGTGTTATTATTTCTCAATACTAGTCCGAATTGACACTGAATATTTTTTTCTTCTGTTAGGAGATCTCAAGGAGGCACTGAGTAACGCAGACAAAGCCATTTTACTCGACTTTAGAAATCCTGTAAGTTTTCAAATATTTCCAGCTGGTTGAGTAGAAATAGATCTAACAATATTGTTTTTTGCCACGCTAACAACAAGCAATTACTCGGGTTCCTGTGGATTCCCCGAGTCTAAAAATGCCGTTTGTTCTTCGTCGTCTATCCTTCAATAAATTACAGACTTCCGTTGGACTGACGTGACAAGTTAAAATGCGAAAGACACGTGTCGTCTAAGCACCAGCCATCAAAAATTTCTCGAACGAAAATATTTGCTCAAACGTGAATCCCATTGAACTAGATTCTGAGCATTAACCCGGCTCGGATAGCCATAAAAGTCGCTTTTGAACAAACATCTGTTCCGTTTATCCCAGGAAAATTATCAAGGAGCATGCAAGTTCTCATCCTCCGTATATCTTTCGTTAGTCTTTTGTAGAACAGTCTTGGAAATCTTGTTTGATAAGCGTAATTTTGATTGTACAGTTTGATGGTTGGCACATTTTCTTCTGTTCTAAAGAATATATGCCAAGAGTTATGCAATGGAAAGCCGATTCATAAAATCTCTAACGGCAAGTTATACATCAAATTCCATCATCTCTCAGCTGTGCAGATCCAAAAACATCCATGTTCAGTGCTATCGGGACAAACTCAGGTGCTTTCGGGAAAAACTCGTGCTATCGCGACAGACCCACATGTGACTGATCATGTGACCCACATTTGAAGTCCGCATGCATGTCGGATAGACGAAGATTCTTCGCGAAATTTCCGAAACATCCATTTGCCACTTGGAAGCCCGAGTGAAGGCCAATACGGCCTCTAGTATATGTTTTTGACTTTCGGAGAAAACTGATGCATTGACAGTAATATGTAATCTTAACACAAGAACAAGAAGCCCTGACCAGTAACCCGTAGAAATAGGGTCTGGCACAAAAACATAATTAACCGCTCAAGGCACTTGAGTGGCTCCGTTAGTTGTCTCGTAACTTTAAGTCTGTGTCTGCATGAGCTTATATTTCGTTGTAGTTAGAACTGACATGTTTTACGCAAAACTAACCATCGTTGGAAATTTTTCGATTCTATGGATCGTCCTTGAGGATTTTATTTTTCTCCTCTTAGTCTGACTAATAGTATTATATAGTGTTTACTGATTTAGGAGTATATTGATTAAAGGATTAAAGAATTGCCAACATGGTTAAGACTATTTCCATTCCTCAGGATTTGTTTTGCATCAGATCAGTGATCAATTTTCTTCTCCATCGACAGGAAAAGGTAGGGCAATGAGCAAAATCGAGTAAAGTTAATATTGGCTGGGAAACAGAAGAAGACGTAAAATATTCCTACTACTTTTCTCTTACCCTGTCATGGGAAACTAAGTTATGGAAGGATACCTCGTTGCTACTAGGGCAATAGGCGTACCGAAATTAAAATGGTGGGAAAGCGGCGTCAACCGCCACTAGGCCTACCCAGATTGTGCTCTTAAAATGATTGCTGGAATGCCAAAGAGTTAATAAAGAAAAATTGCCAGAAATCCAAAACACTGCTACCTTAATTTCAAAAGTTGCAACCAAAATTGTTTGATATTTTTATACAAAAGTTAATTAAAAGCTCTCTTTTTCTCCCTTCTCGATAACTACTAATAATGTGAAATGAAATGAAAGTAGCTTCAAAGAGTAGCTAGCAAATATAGGAGAAGTTTAAGGATACGTACTCTTAAGTCTTAACGGAACAAAACATATCGTTCATTTGAATTCTTGCTGAGCGATATGAGGGAATTTGAACAAAAGTAACTGCCGATTATCCGTTAATGGATTGCAATAGTATGAATGTCACCATTGTATGGCTTTCTTACCAGGCAATATCAGACGCCAGCTTTGCCATCCGGTTAAGTCCAACCCACGTTTGCGGTTGGCTTCTTAGAGGGCTGCTCAAAATCCTCAAGGTAAGATCTCTCTGAATGGATTGACGGGCTTCAATTCACAATAAAAAAGTTAAATTGGCTCTGAAGCCTTTCCACATTCTTTTTATGTATTTTGCTAGTCGGTGGTCGATACTAGAGAATGGGGTCAGCGAGTTCGTTTTCTCAGTCACAATCACTTGATGCCAAAACTAGGGGTGTTTCCAACAGGTTATATTGTTGCTATGGTAACCAATGATGTCAATTAATGGGCATTTGGCTGGTAGTTTTATTCTAGGATCAACTTATAACATACGGCAGTACTAATCCATTAAATTAATTAAAGTAAACCATGTTTTGTCTGGGTAAAAGGAAATTGACCTGGGCTGAGTTGCTCGAAGCATGGTTCAGCGGCCCTAACCATTGGTTAAGATGTTTTAAAGCCTATAGGTTGCCATGGTATTTAACCCTGGTTAGCGATAACCATGCTTCGAGCAATGGGCCCTGGACTATTCTTTCGTTATAGAATGCAAACTGGGGCATTGAAATGTGACGTTATAAATCTCTTGAATATTTTTTCGAGGCAGCCAAATACCAATAACTAATTCAGCCATGCACTCCAGCTCGCTCTTGGAGTATAGTGACTTCTACATTCGAGCTGATAATTTTAATTTCTTTAGTTATTTAGATTCCCATAAATAGCTGTAGTTCCTTTACAATTTTTCAAAACTAAAATTTGTTTGACGTATTTCTTTCAAAGAAAGAAGACATTGACAAGCTGAAGACCATTAGACAAGGACCAGACCTCGATAAGGTAAATTAAGAGACATAATTCATTCAGGTGGTTCATTAGCAATACTGAAGCAATTACCATTCATTAGCAATTACCGTCCACAAAACAATTAGTCGGACCAATCGCAACAGACGAAAACAGTGCCATGAGCCAAGCAAAATGCGAATAAATTACATGTAGCCGGCGCAAAGCGGCTCGGGAAAATACGCGCGTGCAAGTCGCGATTGATTTTGGTTTTTGCTTCTCATTGGTTGAAAAAGTGGCGCGAGTTTTGCTGACCAATCACAGAGCGAAGCAATGCAAAACCAAACCAAACGCAATTTACTTTACAATTTACTGAAAACCACTCATGGATTACATCACTTTTTAAAGATCACTAACTGTGTCGAAAGTAAATAAATAAATAACTAACTATGGATTAATTAACTATGGATTAACTATGGATTAACTATGGATTAACTATGGATAATAATTTGACATTATAACGAACGCGTCAATCTTTTGAGTTGTAAATGTGCTTTAAGGAACATGTTCACTAGCATTAAAATAACCACAGCACCATTGTTTCGTCAACAAAATGTTGCTGACAATTGATAATTGATCACGTAACTATTGAGTATTCTACCTGATGTCAGACAATAGATGACAAGTTTCTTAGCCGTGGCTACTAGTTTTTGACCAATTATTTATCGTGCTTTTTTTGCTGGCCGTGTTTGATCTACAGATGTGTGTTGAAGGATACGAAACGACAAGTTCTAAAATCAAAGATTTTAAAACTTGTTAATGTGGGTAGAAACACTGATAAAGATATTCCAGAGGCGAGTTGCTGTCCTACCTCTTTTCTAAATGGCATTTTTCCTGAATCAATGTTCCTTTCCCCTATCACCTCATTTGAAGTTGAGTCTTACATATCTCAAATGGATAATAACAAATCTATTTGCCCTTGCAGTATTCCAATCAGATTGCTAAAAATTCTTAAAACCCATATTTGACAACTTCTTTCGTCCCTAATTAATCTGATTAATGATTCTCTTTTCTGTGGCATTTTTCCAAATAAACTTAAATTGGCAAGAGTTACTCAGGTTTTCAAGAAAGGCTCTAGACAAGACAAAGATAATTATAGGCCAATATCAGTGCTATCTGTTTTTAGCAAAATATTTGAAAAAGCTATGTATAAGCGCCTCTATGGTTATCTTGAATGTTATAATATTCTCTACTCACTTCAGTTTGGCTTTAGGCAGAAGTGTTCAACTAATCACGCACTCATAAGTATCACTGAATCTATTCGTTACTCAATTGACAACAATGAGTTTGGCTGTGGTATTTTCATTGATTTAAAAAAAGCCTTTGATACAGTAAATCATTCTATTCTTTTGCTGAAATTGCATCATTATGGAGTAAGAGGTAAAGCCTATGATTGGTTTTAATCTTGTCTATCCAACAGAGAACAATTTGTGTGTGTTAATGGTCATGACTCTGATTCCCTATCAGCCACTTGTGGGTTCCTCAAGGATCTGTTCTTGGACCTTTGTTGTTTTTGTTATATATCAATGACTTACCTAATGCCTCTAAATTGCTCACCTTTCACCTATTTGCCGATGACACTAACATATATTGCTCCTACTTTATTCTCTTTCATTCTAAAAAATTGAAACCACACAAGTAATTTAATCTAAAGATTGATGGTGTGAATATCCAACAAGTTTATATCCACAATTAAAGATCTAGGTGTTACCTTTGACTCAAATCTAACATGGAAGAATCATATTAATGAGCTCTGCCTAAAACTGTCAAAAACTGTCGGAATTTTCTCAAAACTGAGGTACTATGTTGACATTGATATACTTCGTATGCTTTATTATTCGTTAATCTACCCATTTCTCACTTATGGTATACTAGTTTGGGGCTTAACATATCCAACTTATTTAAAGCCTGTGATTACTTTCCAAAAGCGTATACTCAGAATTATGACGTTTTCTGAACCTACATCACATTCAGAACCACTGTTGAAATCTCTCAACATGTAAAAATTTTCTGGTATAGTTCATCTTGAGATTCTTTCTTTTGTTTATCAGTGGTCTCATAAAATAACTCCTTCCTGTTTTACTTATTACTTTAAGCTAATATCTTCTGTTCATTCATATTATACACGTCAATCACTGAATGAGAACCTGTTTGTAAACCCAGTTCAAACAACTCAATATGGTATTCGTTCCCTTCGTTACACTGGTACCACACTCTGGAATTCATTACCAATTTATGTTAAGCAAATCACTCCCTTTTTTAGATTTCGTCAAAATATTAAGAATTCTATGATTGGTGGTTATAATAGTGTTATTAATTCTTAAATAGTTTGTCTAAATATATTTCATTCTTAGTAGTTAGTATGAAAGTAATACTTTTTTACCTAAATTGTTATTAATAATGTATTCCCTTTGTTTGAATTATTTGTTTTGGGACACCCACTCGGTTAGTTCTTAGAACTATTTGGGTGCCCCAAACTCCACACAACTAACATAGTATTTAAATATTCTTTTCTTGCTCTCCTTCTTCATTTCTTAGATATCCTTAGTAACAATGAATTGTAAATTATTTTAGTGTCTTTTTTTTGTTCTCTTATTGTACTGCATTCCTTATTTTGATGTTTGTAACAATACTGTAATAATCTTTCTTTCTCTAGAGCGCTTTTCAATTGAATGTCAAAAGTAATTATGGCTTTTCATTGCTTCGCTCTGTGATTGGCCAGGAAAACTCTCGCCACTTTCTCAGCCAATGAGAAGTAAAACCAAAACCAATCGTGATTTGCCCGCGCCTTACGCCGGCTACATGTAATTGCTTCGTATTCTGATTGGCTCATTGCACTACTTACTTCTGTTGTGATTGGTCAGAGTAATTGCTTTGGTTTTGGTTTTACGACACTCAATTGAAAAGCGCTCTGATACACTGTATTTGTGTGAGTTTAATAAATTGAATTGAATTGAATTGAATTGAATTGTCGATTGACAAGTCACTAATGAGTCATGGTAGACCATGGTTTATCCAGGGGTCCGACGCCGGGAATAACATTAGACTCTGTGTTATTTAGGCATGTGAAATCAATCCAGACGCAATGATGTTTGTGCACGTGAAAGAACTGAAGGATCATTTTCAGGCGATGTTTGACCGGTAGGTCCTTTTGTTTTCTTCACTACTAATTTGGCTCAAACATAACTCAGAACGTTTGATCGGAATTCATTCAATTTTTCTAAAACAAGAAAACTGCGACTAAAGAGCAGATGCCTTAAGCACTATTTGGGATTCTGTTAACGCTTATAACATATTTTATAAACGGCATCGAAATCGTCACAGCAGCGCTCCTACTGTGGAACCATTCCTTAATTAGTGTTAGAAAAGGATGAATGGAAAGGAATAAAGACCGTAAAGTAATTTGTGGATAAATAAATTCTAACTTAAGATTTATCCACGATTCCTTTTCTCTTTTTCATTCTTTCTTTTACCGGTGTTGTCGTTGGGATTGAAGTTCTTGCCTGAAGGGTAGACTCAAAATGATTTAAATTAGTTTCAGTTTCAGTTTATTTATTTGGCTTAATACGAATCTCGATGCGTATCTGAAGAAAAGGCTGGCATAAGCATTTACCCTTCAAGTGAACGAGAAAAGTGGAGACAAAAGAACAGTGAAGAAATCTAGGTCACCTATAAAAGGGGAGGAAAGAAGAGGGGCTATTTATAGTTTCTGACCAATCACAACAGACGGTAACAGCACGTTAGCTCTACCAGAATTCGAGACAATCACATGCAGCCGACAACATCCCCGGAAATTGCAAACAATCCGGTCAACATTGCTGTTGGTTTAGCTTCTCGTTGCTCGAGTTTTGCCACCCAAACACAGAAACAACTTAAAGCAAAACCAAGGCAAACACGAACTAATTACTCCTCTTACTGCAGATTCTCAGTGAAGATATCATGTTGTTTTTGAAGGTTTCTCCCCTCTGTCCGCGTCTCCCACACGCTGTCCGTTTGTGACGTCTTCGATATAGATAAAGCGTCCATACAGCAAGGAACGTCGTCGACATCGTTTGTGTGCGGAGTAGCGAAACCAGAGAGGTGTGTTCGTACGTGTCCTACGCGAGAAAACAAACATTTTAAGGGATTTCACGAACATTCGTATTCAGAATCAAGCATATCGCATCATAAACAATCCCTCAATCGCCATAGTGGGTTTTTGAACAGGCCCTCATCACGTGCATCTTTCGTAAGCACCACGGGTGAGTCACGTGTTCCGCGCCTGACTCTTAGAGATGTTGTGAATACGAACAGTGCTTGTGTATGCCGTAGCACAAAGGTCATTGGGAGACGAGATTACCGTGAAAGGCAAGGAGATCTGGAATCTATTGAGGTAAGAATTAAGAATTTATAAATGAAGCTTCCTCGCATGCTTTCGCCATATTTATTTCCTACGTGGACGAGTTGTCGTAGTTGTCGTATTTACATATTAACAGTCCATTCATTCCACAATCGCTTCTGATTGGCTGTCCGAAGCCAATTCCAAGTCCGAAGTCAGGAACCGGCCCCAGGTCTCGTCCACAAATATGGCGGACACGTGCGCGGAATCTTCATCGGATTGTTCTGAAAGTATTAATTTTCACGCGAAAGAAGTTGCGGAGGTCATCGGAAACAGTTATTTTCGCGGGAAGGGGTTATCTAAAAATCAACCTAGTTGCAAGAGCGCCGTTCCGTCACGCATTTATGGAAGTTGCACGCTCCGGGTAATAGGCTCCTGTGATAACATTCAAAATTTGTGAATTTAATTTAGTTCCGTTCAGACTAAAAAGTAAGTAATACGTCATAGCCATTATAGACCCGGAGCGTGCAACCAACTTCTGAAAACGCCGTTTCACAAATGCAGTATGGACGTTGCACGCCATGTAATGAGCTCCTGGTTATGGACAGTGACACCAACATTATCATGGATTCTTTTCAATTTCTTCTTTTTCATCAGGATATTCCATGTATAGCTGAAAGAATGTACTCGAGGTGGGATGATAACTAAATTACGTCCAGGAAGTAAGATGCAGACAGACAGACAGGCAGACAGAAAGAATTCGAAGGCAAAGAGACAAGACAGACAGACAGACAGGTAAACAGATAGACAGACATGCAGACAGATCTACACATCGCTAACGTAAACCATAAACAAATCAAGTCTCCAAAAACATTATTATCCTGCGAAGTATCCGTCGTATCCGACGATGCGCGAAGCCTTCGGCCGAGTTGGCTAAAATCATTTTCCGCTAGCTCGGGGAGGATAATTGTTTCATTCTTTAACTCATTCATATGACTTCGAAGCGTCGTGTAAAAACGCTGATATTTGTAGTCAATTGTATGTCAAAACGTTTTCCCCTTCGTATCTCATAATATATTTGCCTAGTAAAGATGTGGGCCAAGAAAAACGCCCAAAGTAAATGCGCTGGAATTAACCCCAAAATAAAAGATACAAACTTTCATCGCGCAGCACTGAGTCCCATAACAAAAACCACACACTAGTACCATAACAAACAACTCGCAGTAGTTCCGTAAAAAGAAACAAAAAGTTTTATATACGTGTCTGCAAATCCATTTTCCTAAACATAGTTATTCACTGTATATACATCTTCGTTGCGTACATCACAAGCTGCTCAGTGCTGCGTAAAACAAAACAAAAAAACATTAACACAGAAGAGTGACAGTGTTCTGTTTTCTATCCTATAGAAAGTGGCTTCAAGACAGGATTCCGGCCCAGATTCCCGACTATAAAGGCTGTCGAAAGCTTCCTTAGCAGAAAAGAAAAGCAGCTCAGTATCGGAAGCTTCTTCCCTGCTAGCAGAGGTCTCTGGCAGCGAGAAAGGAGAGAGAGCTCTGCAGGTGTCCGACGAGTTCTTTCATGTAGCTGCGACCACATTCTTGGACGAAACCGGTTTCCGTTACAAAGGAATGCGCTTGCTCTCTTTCTATTCTCTGCTGAAAACTTCTGGGCCCACTGTATTACAATCGTAATGGCGTCTTTAACTGAAACAAAACTCACCCCGATCGAGCTTTTAAATCGGCTATTTCTTCCCTTAACAGTCTCAATATCAAGGATATAACCCCAGTGCAGAAGAAAGCTATTATTGCGTTCTTGGACAAACGCGGTACATTCTTGTGCCTTCCGACAGGCTAAGGAAAAAACGGAAAATTATTGATTTTTCAACTGGCCGTACGCGTAGCCGCAGGGTTTTCAAGATTGTAACTCTACTCTCCCAAGTCACTATTAATACTTTATTTTAAATTATTATATTTAACCCGGCTTCCTGACCTTTTATAACTATTTAGTTATTTCGGGAAGTCGGTAAGAGTTCAGGTATATTGGGCCGGAGTATTGTGAGTAAGAAGGGAGGAACGGAGGAGGATACAAAGCTCCATGTTTAACACTGCGTAAATTTGGCTGTTGCAATTAATTTCAACTGAAACATATTTGAAGACAGAAATAACTTAAGCTCTAAAGTGTTGGTGTGATTATTGATGGGGAACAGATAGAGGAGGTGGACGAGTCCAGGAATCTTGGGAGTATTGAGTAAGAAGGGAGGGACGGAGGAGGATATCCAGGAACGCATTGGGAAAGCGAGGCAGGTGTTTGCGATGTTGAGACCGATATGGCGGTCCACACGACTAACAACCAGGGCTAAGTGGAGAGTTTTGGGGTCAAATGTGAAGACCGTGCTCTTGTATGGTGCAGAGACGTGGACACTGACCAAGGAACTGAAGCAGAAGTTGCAGGTGTGTCTAAAGAGCATTCTGCGGATTTGGTGGCCCAGCAGAATACGAAATGATGAGCTGTGGAGGCAGAGAGAGCAGCGGCCGATAGAGGAGGAGATAAAAGAACGAACATGGGGTAAGGATTGGCCACACCTTGAGAAGACCAGACGGGCATGTAGCCAAGACAGCCCTTGAATGAAATCCGCAGGGGAAGCTCAAGAGAGGGAGACCCCGACAAACTTGAAGGCGCACAAGGATGTTTGAACTTGAGGGGAGAGGACATACGTGGCGTAAGGCAAACGTCACTGCTCAAAATAGAGTCAGGAGGCGAGCATCAGTGGAGGACCTATGTTCCATCAGGAAAGAAGACTGGACTGATGATGATGATGATGATGATGATGTTACTAGCGTTAACATAGAAAGCCAGACCTGTCAACTTTTATCTTTCTAGAAATGAAAACGCAACAGGCAAAGATTTAGGGACCACTTTAGGATGCTTCAGCAGGGTATCGGAGAAAAGCGAAAAGATATAGCAAAATTAATAAGTCAATTGGTTTGGATGTCGTTTTCTAATATGCTGTCTTAAACTGAATTGTTTGTTGAGAATAAATCTACCGCGTTGCCAGTTACCATTGCTCTGTAGACCTTGCCTTTGGCAAGTGCTTGCAATTTGTTTCATCCGCAAATAGTTTCAAAGAACAGAAAATTATTTTTCAGATATACAAGACTTAACAATAACTACCAAAACAGGAATACGTCTTTCCTTGTTTTGTGCCCAACTCGTAGAAAACGAGAATTTCATCCGTCTGCTTTTCATACCAAACTGGTTATAAGAACGTTCGATTTAGATTCAGGTTTTCAGGGGATTTGGATTCTTCCGAGTCATCAGTGGCACAAAACATCACTCAAGAAAGCACCAACCGCACAAGTGGTTAGTATTTGAAGCCTTGAGTGTACCAGCGTGCGTGGAAGGCGTAGAAAGGGGAGGTGGGGGCCGGTAGGGAGGCTATGTTTCTGTAGTAGCACAGGAAGTTAGGTTGGGTGTATAACTTCAGACAGGGCTTGGGCTTTACTTATTGACACTTCTTGTGTTTTATTCTGATGAATCAATCAATCAATCAATCAATTAGTCAATTTATTAATGTCAATGCATGGGACCAGGTTCCCCTGTGTATCCGAGCCAGAGGTTCATGTATAAAACGCATGAAAGAAACAAGATAAAAGTAAAAAACCTTTATCCAAGAATTCCAAACAAACTTCGACTTCCGGTAAGTCTTGCTCTACCTCGTTTTCATGCGCATTGCTCTACGAAATCACTTGAGATTTGAAAGCAACTGATATGACACAAAGCCACAGGTAGCCCAAGCAGGATGGTCATATGCCGTATCAGTTCACGAATAAAAGGCGTCCCTCGATCAATGGCGCCTTTCGATTACTTTGGCGGAAATATTTGAAATAATCGCCCCCCTCCCCTTGTACCTCACCCTTTTTTTTTCTACACCCCCTCCTAACCATTTTTTTTTTTTTTTTACACCACTCCGGTCAAGTTAAAAATTTACACCTTAGACAGGAAAGAAGCTTCCATTTAATTGACTCAACACCTACAGACTGAGACTGATTGATGACTGGTGCTCTACCGCCGAGAATTATGACATTGATAATTAGGCCAAGAAACCAACTTGACGGACACTTAGGAAGCCCGTGCTCAGTTTACTTGAAGTGATTATTTCATTTTAAATGATAAAACAAATTACTTTCATTATTTAGACATGGCTTCCGATCAAGAGAGCAATGTTTCAAACATTCGCCCCCACGGGTTTTCAGTATTCACCGCCCCCCCCCCCCCCCCTCCCTTTTCCAACCCCTCGTATCATTGTTCCTTTCAGTGCAAAAAATAGTCGTCCCGGCTATTATACGAGGAAATACAGTAGCACTTCGTAATAAAGAAAGTTATAAGGTTTTTCACGGGAAAACAACTATTCCTTTTTCTACAATATCCTATCATATTTTTTGTTGGTATTGCCAGTTTGATCAAGTGGTGCCGAGTATAGCAATAAGCGGAAAGCTAACGCTCTTAAAACATGCAGTTCGAGTCATAATTGATCATGCAAATACAGCCCGAAAAAAGGACAACGAAAACAAGACAGAAGAAGGAAGAGAAAACAAAGAAACAGAGGCTCAGAGACACTATGTAAAACAGGAGTTATTGAGACTACTATATGTTTGACCTGAAATTAAGTGGGCCTTGAAATGTATTTTTGATTGGTTTGACGTTTGTAGCTAGTTAAAAAGTCAGAGAAGTAGTTTCCATATAAAAAGCTGGAACAGAGTACTTAAAAATAAAGTCAGCTATGCTGGTTCCAACTTTTCAGTGGACGGTAAAAGTTGTTGCTTTGTGGCATTTCTGATGTCGTTGGTGTGGATATTGGACACAGGTGTTTAAAGGGCATGACAAATGGAAGGAAGAACTGATTGTTCGTGATAAAGTTTGCGTGCTACTCGCCAGATATTTAGCTTGGCAACGTTCTAAAGTTCAGAATACTCAAAAATTGATAACGTGGGCAAGCAGGTTCGCTTTTGTTAACAAATAAAATACTGCGGATGCAGATATCAGATAAGCGCTCATATAGCTTCGTCGCCGATGTTCTTGCTGTCGCCTTAAGGGCTCTATTACAGTTATCCACTTATCTACCCCGGTCTCAACAACACATTAAGAAATATCAAACAAATATTGGTCTATGTAACTTTTGAGAATATGGGGATCCAGGCAGTTTAACGCGGGATCTTAGCAAGGGGTATGACTCAGAATTCGAAAGAGCTTACCAAGCTTTTTTTTTAGAGATAAACCAACAGTTATTCGAAAAATCTTTAAAATGATGTGCAGTTTGTTAGGGTTTCTAAATATGCAATTGATACTGATATAGATGAGTGGATAACTGTTAAAGAGCCCTGAAGTGGGCCGCAAAGAACATTGGCGCTTTGTGTGGTTGTGTGTGTGTGTGTGTGTGTGTGTGGTATTACTGTGCCTATTGTTAGTGCGCATACGGTATGTGCATTTGAGATTACCTGAGATAATGGGGTGAAACAAATTAATTTTTGGACGATGTTTACCAGGTTTAGGATAAAGCGGGTCGTGGTATTAGGGCTACTGAGACCCAACGGTAAAACTGGAGGTAACCACGCATTTTGTTGGGGGTACTTAAGTTTCAATTCGAAACAAAAATGAAATACATTGTTGCGCATTTTAAAGATAAGATAGAATAACTGTTGCTTTATTATCTCTGAAAAAAAATGCGTGGTTGGCCGCAAATTTCTTTTTGAATTCTCTTACCTCTTCATAAGATCTGTTTTCTCAAATAGACATAACCCATGTAAAACTACCTCTGTATTGGGAGTTCGAGGCACCGTCCTTAAAATATGCTCGTGTATCAAAGTAGGATATCGGACTCATACATTCATGCACACCACAGCTTGTGACAGTAACTCAAAAGTCGACTATAGCTGTGTTAAAGTTTTGCATTCATTTCTTCTTACTTTTTATGTAATCTCAAAAAATATATCGCCATGGAGAAGCAAACAAATTTAATTTGTCATCAGGGATCCGCACTGGGTGGCACTGTGTCAGTTGATTGCCATTTCTTCCCATACAGTGAAAATGAAACAAACAATACAACTCGTGGCAAGCACCCGGAAATTAGGGGCCCGTTTGGTAATTACCGGGCCCGTTAAGCCTGTTTTGTTTTCCATTCCAGATGGGAGTTTCAAAAGTTTTTTTAAATTATACAGCAAAGTTATCAGCTAAAGAAACAAAATGGACTTCATGAAATGAAGAAATGATCCTCGCGCGCAATGCGTTGTGAACGCAATTTATACTATTGCGTAAAGAAGCCATAAAAAAATTCAGGACTTCAACGGGATTTGAACCCGTGATGACCTCGCGATACCGGAGCGTTGCTCCACCAACTGAGCTATGAAGCCACTGACGTTGGGAGCAGGTCAATTATGGATTCATATGTTCATATGAAAGAAACATATGAACCCATAATTGACCTGCTCACGAAGTTCACGCTCAATCGACTCGAGCTCTCTTGGCCTCGTGTGCAATATGGCGGGTTTTATCTGGAAATCAGTTGTCTTGGGGGTTGACCTTTCGTGAATAACTCCACCCATTTAAAGTGTTTTCCTCATTTCAGTTCCATCTTTGGCACTTGATAAATATAACAGAGTACGTTTTGTCTTTTTCATTCACAAACTGATACCTTATCATTCTCCAGTACACCGACTGATTAATTCTCATCATTCCAATATTAAATTCACCATGGTAAAGGAATCTAATCACAAATATTGCCCTGTTAGATGTCCATATTGACACTGCAGTGTCATATCGACCACTGTCTGAGTGTACCGAAAGAAAACCTTCACAGGCCTTTTATTGAACTAGTGTTTCTGTTTCCATTCCTTCCTTTTCCTACAAAGTTGGCCTCTTTGGCAGTCAGGGTCATCAAAGTTGACTTCTACAGATTTATCGACATTGGAGGGTTGAGTATCACACTCAACTTACTCTCTTGGCCTCGTGTGCAATATAGTGGGTTTTATCGGGAAATCAATTGTCTTGGGGTTTGACTTTTTGTGAATAACTCCACCCATTTTAAGTGTTTACCTCAGTTCAGTTCTATCGTTGTAACAGAGTACACGCAAAACACGAATGGATTCCCTTATTCCATCCATGAAAATGATTGAAACTAATTCAAAGGAAGGGATCGGGGAATAAGATACGATGGCTCCAGTAATGGACATCGCTGCGAAACGGGGGCTAAACTGGCATCCTGGTATCACTAGACATACGCCCAAGAGCGAATATAGCTAACGCCAACACCACATTATGATCTATTTCAGTCCTGCACTTGTTAGCTAAAAGAGCTGTTTTTAATTTCCTCCACTTCAAAACAATTAACACCTGATACGTTTTCCAACCTGTCAGGTGATAAGTGATCGTCATAAATAGGAGGCCCTACCTTAATTCGAATCAGCAAAACGAAAGTTCTAACGCGTGCGGAGTAGCAGCGATTTTAAGGTAACTTGACTGTTTTGTCAATGGTTTTATTTAATTGTTCGTTTGCTTTTCCCCATGAACTTGCTGTTTTCTAAACATTTTGTTTTCTTTTCACCTACTACTATATTACAGGGCCTGCATGTATTTACTCAAAATTTGAACACAAGACAACTTTTTACACGCTGCTTGAACAATTTTTAAGGGCGTGCTCTTGCAACCAGGGCCAAAATGAAAAAAAGAGAAAGTATTGAAGTTTAACTATATTGCATGGCCTTCTTTAATCAAGTTAAGAATGAAATCAATCCCAAACTAATTTATATACACCACGGGGTGAGGAAGGACGTAACAGATCTATTCGATTTACTAGAGAACGCATCAAAACTACCAACTGAATTTTGTTTCCACAGACCCTAACCATGAATTTTATTTATTCCATGGGGCAGATCTTAAACTGCCTATAGCATGGCGAGGACCGTTGTAAACCCAACGAGTAATGCGTTGAACTCTCGCTCTCTCTCTCTCTCTCTCTAGCTTTCACCGTCAGCTCATGATGAATCGCCTGGTGTTTTTGCTTTTGGCTTCCGCTGTTGTGATGGCAATGGTTGCTGTACCAACTGAAGGTATAACTGAAATCAATCCTTCACTCAGTTCTGCCGAATGCTGACGAGTTACATTGAATTATGAAAATGTATTAACGATTCATTCCATGAATTCAGTTTTTTTTGCCTCGCTTAACTTTCTTGTTTTGCCGTTTTTGTCTTGTGAACCTTTTACGCTGCATTACCTATTGCTTGGTGTCCATTGAAATCTGTAAATGCGTAAATAAGATATCACATATATAATAAACACGATTTAAACAGGTTAAGACTTTTTTGTAACCTTAAATGTCACATTCTGTCTTGTTTTCCTTTTAACAATGTTGCTAGTATGACCTTTTTTAGTGTACTCGATAAAGAATCCTTTATCTCCATTCAAACTAGAGTGGCACGAAGTATCGCCAATGTTTTAACTGTCACAGTAGACCGAGTGCAAAAAGGGCTGGTTTTAAATTATTGTTTTGGTACGTATTCAAAATAGCTTGACTAACCTCGTTTTTGAGGTAAGAATTCTAAAGAATTTTAACCATTGTGTAAGTCATCAAAGTGGCTATGAGCCACTGAACTCGGAAAATGAATTATAAACCACTCGCAGTTATCGTTTTAATTCATATGATAGAACCGTGTTCCAAATGAGAGAACCATGACTCTTGAGTTACATTTTACTCATGAAGTCTACAAAACAAATTGCCTTCATTCTATCTGGAGCAGGGTAATGGGCTCCTGATCTGCAACGAATCGAAGGATCGAGTGAAATCAGCCTCACACCTACATCTCGGAAATGGCGTAGCCATTTTCCGAGCCAAACGTGAACTCACGAATCACCGCTAATTAAATGTACACTATTTTATTTTCATTAGGTGCCCCGGCTGCCTCACCTCAGTGGAACCGCTGCTGGGGAGCCTGCCCAAGTTTTTGTTCAAGCTGCACATGTTATTGTTATCCTACTGGTGGTGGCGGTTGGAAATGTTCATGGAAATGCAACTTCGGCAAATAGGGTTGTGATCTCTACAAGACAGTCTGTACGAAGAGCTACTCACAGGCTAAGACGAAAAATGACAGCATAAAGCCAACAAAGAAAAAGCAATATGAAATGTAATGAATAACACATTTAAAGCATTGTTTAAAGACTTTTATGTTGAGAATAAAAATAAGCTCCTCGCCAATGATGTACTCCATCATTTTTGCACTATAAAATGTTAAGCTAAGGCGTAGTTTGTTCACGTTTATCACTAGCACAAACGGAAGCACCCATTAACTACAGAACAAAAACCTCTTTGAAAAAACTGGATGAATGATCCTGCTATTGGTCATGTCGTTTGTTCTAGTCTTAGTCTTTTCCGTTGCGAAGAACTAATATTTTAACGATTCCCTACAAGTTTGGATAACAGCAAACATCTACCCCTTCAAAACCTCATTAATAATTCATGACCCTACAACTTTTCACGTCACTCAAATACGTCACGTGGACGAGCTTTTAAACCCGATCAGAAACACTGTCAATCTGAAAAGCCTGGGGCGGCGTTTGATTTCATTCCCAGGGAGTCGGAGCGGTACTAGTTGTCTTCCACCTCATTAGTAGGGACCTTAAGATTTCAGGACGTCTTCGAAGTAGAACCTGGCCAGAAGTTGAATTGACCACTTTTGAGTATTGCGCATGCTTGGCCCTGGCTGGAACAGCGTTCAGTGTTTGCCGTCTTGTCTGGAGCCTCAGTGTACTTTGCCTTATGTTCTCATAAAATTTTTCTTGCCTCGTGTGATTCTGCGAATTCAGAGTATTAAAGGGAACCTCCACTCTTACAACAAATTGCCGCTTAATTGTAGCCAATAATTCCTCGATTTCAAATTTTGTTTTAAAATGTGAATATAACATTTAAGTGTACAAAAAAATGGATAAAATCGTCGCCTATTTTCGCTTTTAAATTTCCCAGACGCGGCCATTTTTATATTTTATATTTCTGTGTGAGGTTATTTTTATTTCTGTAATTATAATATCATTAGCACTTAAGATATAGGTTTTTTTTTTCATTTTTAGCATAGTTAATTTAATTTTTAATGATATTTTATCGATAGTAATAATTGTAAAGCACATTAGATCATATATTTTTAATGAATTTTTGCGCTGTACAAGTAAAAAGTTTATAAAAAAGTTTATTATTATTATTATTATTCTTAATGGTTTCCCAGTTGTTTAACACAAAGGATTTTCTACATCATTTGCTTCCTGGTAATAGCTGTAACCATTACACGTCATCAAATCCAAAATGGCCGCGCCCGGGAAATTTGAAAGCGAAAATAGGCGATAAAGATATTGATTTTTTTGTACACTTAAATGTTATATCCACGTACGTTTCAAAACAAAATTTGGAAGCTAGTAATTATTTCCAACAATGAAGCTTGAATTTTTTGTAAGAGTGGAGGTCTCCTTTAGAGCAAATCATGTTTTGAGCTATTTGCTTGCTTGTGGAGCTAACAGGATAGGCAATCATTATTTGTTGAAATACTTTAAGCTGGGACTCAAATGGATCCGAATTTTTTGTCGAATGCAGATGGAAGATTTCTCAAGGTAATTCCTCTGAAATAAAAGCGACAATAGATTTTTGTTCAAACTTTGTCCACTGAACATTTATCATATGAGAACTTCAATTTTGAAATAAAACAGGGGGAAGGTGGGGGCGGGGTGTGCAAATGCTCATTTAGGAGCTGTGTTGTATTGAAAATGCCCATTTTGGCGTCATTTGATGCTTATTGTAAGAACATATTTCAAGTTATTGTAAAATCGTTGTGAACCAAAACTCATGAAACAACGCATTAAACTACGGCCATACATTATGCTGGACACAAATAAACATGTTAAGTTTGATTTAGACAGGAAGCTGAATCCGTAATTAAAAATTTGAACCAAATCTCTTGACATGGTAGTTTAGCAGTTTATGCAGTTTAGCAGTTTATTTGCAGCAACAACAACATTTGACAGGTAAAAAGTACCCACCCGAAGGTAGCAAAGGCTAGTCGAGGCGGGTGGGTCAAAAGGATGTTAAAAACACAGAAAGAAAATAACACAAATTACAAAAATTAATTAAAAATAATTCAAAGTATAGATTACAACTGGATCTTTTGACTAAGTACAAGAAAATAAGATAATTTACAGTAACATGATAATCTACAATAACAGGAGCTAAAATGTAAAGGTCGCTAAACGGCAAATAGAGAATACCACAGTGTATCTGCTATTTTTCTTATTTATTCCATTTTTAGCAATAGAAAATCAGATCAGTCTTTTCTTACGCAAAGCTTATGATTGGCTGATTACAGTGACTGGAAAAAAGGTGGGTTACCCGTGATGTTGGTGAGCTATAGCCGTTTTTCAACTAACAGAGCTCAATTTCAACGCAAATCCGCCATGTTTGCAATGTGCGAGTGCACGAGCGCGCACTAAATGACGTCATAAATTATGCACAGTAAGGATGCGCGATGCAAATGTGAGGAATCACCTTATGTTATGTTAGCTTGCAACCTAAAGTCTAGATTGATTTGGTTGCTGTATAGCGAACTAAAGCGTTGTTGTTGTTGTTTTTGTTTTTCTTTTGTCGATTGCTTTTAGTGATTAGTTCTCCTTCACCAAAACTTCACGGAAAAGGTTCTGGCTTTAATTTACGCTATGTTTTACACTTATCCTCATCTTTACGGTCATGTAAGCAGATTTTGATGTATTCCCAGTACGGGTATTCTGGATTTTTCGGTGTCGTTAACGTCAAAATTAATTCATCTTCGATTATTCTCAGTGTATTCTGTCATTAAATCCTCGCAAAAGCTCAGCGAAAGCCGGTCACGAGTATTCCTTAAAGTCGCTATGACGTAAACTCGAATCAAGTTCTACTTCTTATTTAAATGGATCTTCTTGTGGCTCACACCGGTTTCCAGATGACTTTCCAACACTTTTATTTTGATGGATCAGTCAACCAATCTTTGCATGTTGTAACCTTGTAACCAAAACTATTTAAAACGAAACGATTTAATGCGAAATCCAAATCAAGTCAATCTCACTCCGAGACATGGAGAATCAAGGTCATTGAGAAAGAAAGAGATATCAGGTTGACGTCATAAGCTAGTTAGTTCCCAGTCTTTCGATTGCTTCTTTTTGAATTCAAAAGCAAAATCAACAAACCGTGGCCACAGCTCAAAACCTAACCTACCCTCATTTTCAGTTTATAATAAGGTTTTAATGAGTTTATAACACTGCTGGTGTTAAAATTTCAAAATGCGACCGAGTTTGGAAATTATTTGAGATTTTCGATTTCAACGGTCTGCGGGCCTAAACTTAGCCGCCGAACACGGGAAAACAGTCCAGTGACGGAATTGAGCTGCCTTTCATAAGCGAGCGAATATATTGGCAATTTTCCACTTAAAATTCACCAAACAGATATCTAACAATTTAAAAACGGTACATTTTTAAATTTTAAGAAGAAAATATCGGCGAACGAGCCAAATTCCGATACATAATTTGCATAATGCTTATAAATACAACAATTTACCGCAAAAACCAAAATCGAATTTTCGATATGGGGGAATTCTCTAAATCACCTCAAATCTCGGTTACTAACCAAAGGGAGATAGTACTTGAACATTATCTGGAAATTAGTCTGGTATTTTTGCGAACGCTCCAAAAATAGATCGATTATTTTGACGTTATTTTGCACTTGCCAACTGCTAATTGACTCTCGGGTCAGGTGACACGTGCAAGTCATTCCAGTTTTAAGCGTCGATTTAAGCTTTTTTGAAGGCAAAAACTGACAAGATTCTTTAAATATGTACCTGTTTTAATGAAATTCTACTTATCGTCTAAAGGAGAGGCCGTTCAATGGGTAATTTCTGTTCTTGAGATCTTGTGGATTGGAGAATGGCGACTGCGAGCGGCCTTGAGTCTACTGTAGGTCTGTTTTCCCGTGACTGCGAAATCAGAATGACATCAAGAAATAATTCTCGCTCCAGTCGTCGTAAATAAATCAGTTTTGCAGTGCTTTACCTGAGATAAAGCAGGCCAAGTAGGAAAACAGCGTAGCGCAATTTGGATCCTTTGTAGCAAGCAGTGTATTGTGCTGAACGGCGATGGTAAAACTCGGGAAAGTACGTTACCGTTGATTGCGTGACCAGTCAATTTACGATGATATAGATTCGTAAAAAGCTAAATGATAAGAATTTTCCGAAGAATCCACCTCTAAATAACTCCGAATCCCCCTTGTCCACTTCCGTCCTACTATCTTTTGCACGAGGCTCTAATGCCACTGTACTTTTATAGGCACATAAAACCGACTGTATAAGGCGGTGGTCAAGCACTTGATTAATCAGAAACACTTCGCGAACATGCGCTAGCTAGCTAAACATTTTTAGCAGTAAGATCTCTAACTCCCTCCCCTCCACCCTCCCCCACCTACCACCTAATTTTTCGAGCCACATGAATTTTTTTCCTGAACATTTCCCTTATATGAATTTTATTAGGCCAATGCATGAATATTTTTAGGGTTACTTGGCTTGCATGAATTTTTTCCATTTAATTTTCCATTGCTCGAGTAATATTTTTGTACTCCGTCCCCCAAAATCCGTCCCCCAAAATCCCTGTTTTAGTTGTAACTCGCGCGCGCACATGCTTCTCATAAAATGTATCCGTTGCGCGACTCATTCTCATAGTCAAGGCCCCGTCGCTTCTAACTTCCTAGGAGAAGCCCTGGTAGCAGCCTAATTCTCAAAAAGTGCAAGCACGCGTACTATACACTGAACTAAAATAAAATAAATCGACTTTTTTTAATGAGGGCGACACTTAACAGTATTTCAACTCAAAAACCTGTGGCCCTCGAAATTTCGGATCGAATTGGAATTTGGAAATATTGGTTTTTGAGGGGAGGGGAAAACCGGAGTACCCGGAGAAAATCAAGGAAGCAAGGACGAGAACCAACAACAAACTCAATATACATATGACGCCGAGTTCAGGAATACAACCCAGGCCACATTGGTGGTAGGCGAGTGCTCTCACCACTACGCCATCCTTGCTCAACCTGGTTTATGGTTTTGAATTTTTTGGCGTACTAGCAACGAATTCCTTTTTTTTCCCTTAAATCAGTATCTTATTCTTAGACATATAAATACAATTTCATTCCAAGCATGAGTTACTGGCTGTTACCAGAGCCTCCCCCGTGTGGTCGGGAGCAAGGGAGCTCTGGATACGAGGGTACGCGAGCACGCCCAGCGACGAGAATTCTGCTTCCCCCTTGTTCACGATGCGTTCATACAGTTTATATTTGGCAGCACGAACACTGCGTCAGGAAGTTCTCAAGCCTTGAAATATACAGCGCTTTCCTCTTGGCGGTGATGTCCTCTGTGTCGATGACGAATAATAGCAAATGATGAGAGCTTATACTTGGACATCAGTTGAGAAAGACTGTAACTCTCCTAGCACATCGGATGGTCCGGTTGTACACTAGCCATCACGTGATCCCATACCTCACCGAATGCCTTCTCGGTAATTACCGCTTCGCCATACTCCTCCTCGTCTTCATCAAAAATAACCGGCGCATGCGAATGGACACTCAGGTTCCGCTTGGCGGCTAAACGCGAAAAGAAGCTCGTTATTTGTTTAGCTGTGAGGAATTCCGCACTAGAGAATATACCCTTGCCGGTCTCATCTCTAGCTTTAATCATTGACCTCACTGAATTCGCCTTCTGTCTTGTCGTTTCACCGAACAGGAATTTGTTTGTCAAGTACTCTCTTTGCTTGTCCGAGAATCTTGCTCTGCTTGTCTGCGTCAGTTTGAGAGTCCATCTGCAATCGCAACTGTCGAGCTGGAGCATCCGTACCTTGTGGTGTCCTCTCCAAACTGTGGCACACTTGTGAACTGGTCTTCAAGTCTCGCTGCATATCCACGGAAGGCTTTGTCGAGCATGGTTTCACTTTCTAGCGCACGGACGTGCTTACCGCAGTCCAAGTGCCTCTGCAATTCCGAAAACCTCTGATACGATTTCGTGCAGCCTACCTCGGGAGATGCGTATAGCTCACAACTTCCGGAAGGTATACTAGTTGGTGGGGGGTCCTCCCGCGCTCTTTGGAAAGCAATTGAAGTCGTTGCTGTTCTGGACTTGACAGCAGAGAACTGGTCAGACACCTCCTTGCCTGCAGAACCAGTAGATAACCGCGCTATCTGAAAATTCGCGGGAATGTTTATCTTTGATAGTGGAATCTTCTTTCCCGGTCCTATTCCGTATGCCTTCTCTTCCATAGGCGAATGGATGTGCTGCCATATTGTACGTTTGCCACAGTGCTGACTCCATCGAGTTTTACTTGCGCTGTAGAACTGGGCGAGACTACACTGTCGCAGAGGGAGACATTAAGACCAGGTATACCTCCCGAGGATTGTGTGGCATCTACCATTCGACTTCCTGTTTCTACGTTATGACCTTCACTCAGATGAACTCTAATGTGGGCCTTGATTGTTGCCGCCTTCCTATCACAGGCCCCTTTACCGCCTTGGGGTCTGAGAAGTTCAATGGTCGCACTGTTACACCATGAGAGTTACCAGCTTGAATTGCACAATGATGGTCCCACCGCTTCGATAACAATCGGCGTTATCTTGTCCGTAGTACACTGTACGTAGGGTCGGCATGACTCTCATCAGCTTACCGATGGCATCGGTCATGATTGCTTGAACGGCTGGACTATCCTTTTTTTTTTTTTTTTTTAAACAATTTTATTGATTACAACACAAAGACAACTATTTACAATCAATTACTGTTAATTAAAGGTACATACACTTCTGACAATACGGAAAGTTGTACTACTAGCAACTATACCTACGTCAGATACGCCATATATTAACGATACGTATACAATAACCACACTACTAACAATACAATGCTTTACTTAGTACGTAACCAACAATACACCTCTGTAATTATCTATTATAATAATTGTTTTTATTATTTAGTTTTTGTACAGAAACAGCTAGTAATGAAGGGCGACTACATTTATACTTGCATCCACTAACGCAGAACAACAATTGATACAGCATCTACACACGTTCACGAAGCTAGTGTTAACATCAGAAAGAAAGAAACAACCGGAAAATAGAGTGAGGCAAATTAAAAATTGAGGGAGTTCCATTTCCTGTTGTATTGATTAATATTACCTGAAGTTACTGCGATATATTTTTCTAAAAGTATTTTTTCACGAGCCAGAGACACAAATTCTGAGAAATGACGTTGGTTGTTTGCTGTAGCATTCACATACAAAAAGTATTTTCCTACAAGGATGAGATGATTTAGGGCTAAACAGGGTTCAGAGGAGTGGATAATTCCAAAAGCAATGTCTAAGTCTGTCAGATCTGGTTGCATTCCGCTTATGTTGTAATACCAATCTTGAAATTTTGCCCAAAAAGTGGCTGCACACATGTCTATAAACAAATGCCAAATAGTGTGGGTCTCAGAAGGGCAGAAAGGACAGTAAGGAGAGTCAATTTTTTTCATTTTGTGCAATAAATTATTTGTCGGTAGAATGTGGTGATTGATCTTGTACTGGAACATAGATAACTTGATCTCCTTTGTGACTTCAAAGGGTAACAGATATACTTTACATAGATCGTCCCTTTCTATTCCGCAAGCTATTAATTTCTTTTCAGCCGTTGGGGGAGGTAAGTTCTCTTGGGCTAACATTTTGTTGTATAGGATTTTGCAAGATAGCGACTCGGCGGCGTTTATGGGTGCGTTGGAAGAACGACTTTTCGCATAAAGTAGCTTTTTCCAGGCGGGAGGAATAGAGGAGAGAAGGCTGCGATAGTGTATGAAATTGAACTTTGTTTGGAATTTGCCACAGAGGGAATCGAAAGACAAAAAGCAGTTCTTTTCTTCGCTGGACTATCCTTGTTGAAAGACGTGGCTAAACGTGAACATCTAGAGATCTTGGTCGGGAGCCATGCGGCGAGTGGCCACTGTTAGATGCCAAGAAATAGCGCACTTGCCAAACCAATCAGTCTCGCTCTCGCGATATTTCCTTGGCAAGAACTTCATTGCCAAAGCTTCTATCAGTAGGAGGGACTTCTCGTTGAGGCTGTACAGGACATCGAGCAGCGCGTCGTCTTGGTTGATACTTCTTAGTAGGTGTGCCTTCTGCGCCAGGATTTTCTGTTTCGACGGATCAGATACGAGCAAGAGCTCTCCTCTGGTGTCTTCAGAGACATTGTCAGCAGACATGAACTGGATCCCCTCTTCTATCTCATATAGAACTGTCGTCAACTCTTCGCAGCTATGGCATGTATCTTTATGGTCGCGACTTTACTGATAGTCTTTGTCACGAGTGTCGCTCAGGGCATATTGTCTGCAGTGGTCGGGGACAGTGGAAATCTTTGCCACATGCACCTGAATCAAACAATGCTCTCAAAATCAGTAGAGTCTTTCGAAACAAAAAGGCGGGCTAGAGGATAGTTCAACCACCGGTCTAATCATGTTTCCATAAGAAGGACGTTTAATGAGACTGGGAAACTATTTTAATTCTAGCTATAATTTGCAAGCGTTGCACCATGGTCGTTGAGTAAATTTCGCGAACAACTCGTTAAGAAAGAGTAGCGGTATGACCTCGACAGACTTGCTTCTATCCTTCGTTTGAAAACCGTAATGGCCGCCAACTATTTCTTGAAAAGAACAAACTGTTTCCTCCCTACCAGCCATGACGAACAGCTAGGATCAAATGTGACTTGCGCACTGCTTTTAATGAAGGAAGAGACTAGACGGTATAATTTCATTTACTCTGCTTTTGTTGAGCGCTCTTTCTAATGTAGGACAAGTCTAGACAGTACAATTTAATGCAGCTTTTACGCAAAATTAAATCCTTAAGTGTTAGCAGGGATGCATTTAATAACAAGAGAAATTTAACTTAACAGAAAAGTGAGAAAAATATCAATTTGCGGACTTTGTCGTCTCGGTAAGAGAAAAAATAGAACTGGAAAAGTATATTGCCACACGTGAAAATAAACTCAATCGTTTTTACACGAAGTGGAGGGATTCTTTGTAACGGTCATTTTAAGGTGTTATTGTTAAGAAATTTAACTTAATTTTGATCTCAAAGATTAGAATTGAACGAAAAAAACTTTTTGGGTGAAAAAGTAGAAGTCTGTCGCATTTGCGAAATGTTTACTGGGAAATGGAAATACAATAGCGGAGGTATTCAGCCTGTAATTTTCTATTCAAAGCACTTTATGACAAGTCTGACTAGATCATTGGTAGCCCATACTTAAAAAGCCGCCTTAAACCTTGAAATTTAATTCATTTGTCTTTCTTGCCTCGTGCAAATTATATATCTTCTGAAGACTCATAGCACCTAGAACATTATGCTCTATCAGTTTTAAAAGTGGGACAATATATTTGCTAACCATCTTAGTTTACCATTTTTAAAACAACAGGACAGCTGGTCATACAAGAAAATGAATTTGGTACTCCTTGAGTGTTTTGGTTTCCCATGTACTTATTTTTAGCTTGAGACAATCGTTAATTGCCTGGTGACGCAATAAGAGGTACCATACTTTGGTTTGTTTGCTCACCGTCGCCGTTCAGCAAATACACTGCTTGCTACAAAGGATCCAAATTGCGCTACGCTGTTTTCCTACTTGGCCTGCTTTATCTCAGGTAAAGCACTGCAAAACTGATTTATTTACGACGACTGGAGCGAGAATTATTTCTTGATGTCATTCTGATTTCGCAGTCACGGGAAAACAGACCTACAGTAGACTCAAGGCCGCTCGCAGTCGCCATTCTCCAATCCACAAGATCTCAAGAACAGAAATTACCCATTGAACGGCCTCTCCTTTAGACGATAAGTAGAATTTCATTAAAACAGGTACATATTTAAAGAATCTTGTCAGTTTTTGCCTTCAAAAAAGCTTAAATCGACGCTTAAAACTGGAATGACTTGCACGTGTCACCTGACCCGAGAGTCAATTAGCAGTTGGCAAGTGCAAAATAACGTCAAAATAATCGAT
The DNA here is from genome assembly GCA_016490735.1 of Pachyseris speciosa. Classification (NCBI taxonomy): domain Eukaryota; kingdom Metazoa; phylum Cnidaria; class Anthozoa; order Scleractinia; family Pachyseridae; genus Pachyseris; species Pachyseris speciosa. The sequence goes on along the minus strand of JAEMWC010000052.1, from coordinate 156,289 downwards.
CTATTTTTGGAGCGTTCGCAAAAATACCAGACTAATTTCCAGATAATGTTCAAGTACTATCTCCCTTTGGTTAGTAACCGAGATTTGAGGTGATTTAGAGAATTCCCCCATATCGAAAATTCGATTTTGGTTTTTGCGGTAAATTGTTGTATTTATAAGCATTATGCAAATTATGTATCAGAATTTGGCTCGTTCGCCGATATTTACTTCTTAAACTTTAAAAATGAGCCGTTTTTAAATTGTTAGATATCTGTTTTGTGAATTTTAAGTGGAAAATTGCCAATATATTCGCTCGCTTATGAAAGTCAGCTCAATTCCGTCACTGGACTGTTTTCCCGTGTTCGGCGGCTAATTTTAAGCCCGCAAGACCGGTGAAATCGAAAATCTCAAATAATTTCCAAACTCGGTCGCATTTTGAAATTTGAACACCAACATTGTTCTAAAGTCATTAAAACCTTGTTATAAACTTAAAATGAGGGTAGGTTAGGTTTTGAGCTGTGGCCGCGGTTTGCTCGATTCTTCTGTGCATTCGCTCTTAAGTACCTATCCTCCCTTGGCATTAATGAGGGTGAATCAGTCCATGGTTTTAGAGCCGGAAACTCCATTCTTCGAAGACTTTTAGGCGTGTCCAAAGAAGAAGTAGCGAGGCACATTGGCTGGAAATCCACTGCCTTGGTCGACTATTATACACAAGTTCAGAAAGTTATGAACACGGCCGCGGTTTCAGATGCCTTGGCTCGCAGTACGATTGACAGTGGCAACGGTTCCCCTGCAGAGCATCTGGGAAATACTTTCCGTGAATGCAACATTCTTTCTGGTTTCGCTTTAGCTTTTGTTTAAGTTCTGCGCTGGTTTGGATTTTAGTTTTGGGTTTCGGGAGTTAAGTTACGGGTTTTTGGGGGCGGGATGGTTGGGTTCTCCATACATTTCATCTAGGATTGTCTTAGCCTCCGAAATAAGGACTCGCATGTCCAGTAACTGAACTCTCGAGTCCTTAGGCCTTTATTAAGCGAGCGTCCACTGGGAATAGATTACTATTCCCAATGCTCGCTCGCGCAATACAGGCTATAATCTCGTGCCTATCACTTTCTAGAGTATTAATTCCGGCGTGTATTTGATTATTCCCTTTGGGAATAGCTTTCTGTATATAAATAAACACGTGTAAAGGCGAATTTGTCCCGTTTAGCAGCAAGCGCGGGAAAGATGGATTCTTGCGGAAACGAATCCCCTCTCGTTAGGGGCGTGGGGGGGGAGGGGTTCTGCTTGTCATCCGTCTTTCTGTAGCTGCTCGATTTATTTCCCCTCCCTTCCCCACCCACCCCCCCCCCCCCCCCCTCATATTTTTAACTCATCTTTGGTCTAGTCTTTTCGCCTCTGAAATAAGGACTCGCATGTCCCGTAACTCAACTCTCGAGTCCTTAGGCCTTTATTAAGCGAGCGTCCACTGGGAATAGATTACTACTCCGTGTTGAAAATAAAGCCTGAAAAAAATTCGAACCCACGACCTCTGCGTTACCGGTGCAGCGCTCTACCAGCTGAGGTAACAAACCAGCTAGGAGCTGGTCATTTTGTTGGTTCGTAAAATACCCGTAGGTGATGAATATGTGAGAGTGAATATATGAAAATGCAAATTAACTCCGAAAAGTTGTAGGTGTGAGGCTTATTTCACTCTATCCTTCTCTAAGTCGATATCCTGTTTAATATTTTGTGAATCCACTGACTAGTGCTTATACTTGGCATATATTCCGCTTATGCAGTAAACTAAAATTCCGACCATAACACTGTACAACACAAATTACGATCAAAAAAGCGGCCTCATCGAATACTACAAGATAATTAAGGAGGAATTTGATAATTTTGTCTGGGACAAATAGAAAAAATAGAATGAAGGCAATTTGTTTTGAAGAATGATGTTGTACTTAAAGCGATTTTCAACGGAGTGTCGAAAGTAATTATGGTTTTGCTTTGGTTTTGCATTGCTTCGCTCAGTGATTGGCCAGGAAAACTCGCGCCACTTTCTCAACCAATGAGAAGCAAAACCAAAACCAAGTGTGATTTGCACGCGCGTATTTTCCCTCGCTTTACGCCGGCTACATGTAATTGCTTTGTATTCTGATTGGCTCATTGCACTGCTTACTTCTGTTGTCATTGGTCAGAGTAATTGCTTTGGTTTTGGTTTTGGTTTTATGACACTCAATTGAAAAGCGCTCTAAATTTGATCCTACAAAGACTTTTAAAAGTATGCGTAAGATGTTAGTACGCACGTGTCATGCTTCTCTTTTGGAGCTTTTAAGTTACGTTTCCTAACAAATGAAAAAGGAATTAAAACATATTGTAACTTCCACAAAGGAGCCAAACACTCCATCAGTGGTGATTTTTAACACGCCTCATTGACGTAGAGAGAAAACGGTAACCGAAAAATGCTGAAAGCGGTTGCTGAAGACGATTGTAAGTGGTTCTTGAAAGCTAAAAAGCGATCACAATTTATTGAGCATATGAAATAAATTTCAGTTAATCAACAACTCTTGTTCTATTGTGAGCTTGAAGTTTTGCTGAAACGCACACCCAATCACTGACCTCATGTTGACCTCACGTGAGAATCCTAAAGTCATCCAATCAGTAGGAACCTTGTCATCTAAATACATGCTGGCAAAGTTTGATTGCTGTCTTCTTTCGTTCCCACGCGAGATAAACAAATAGTCCAGCCAGCATTTTGTTTTTAGAAATATTCTCTGCTCCCTCCCCTCCCACCCAAAGCTTTTTAAGAGGGGACAAGGGAAAGTTGATTAAGTTAAAACTAAAATACAACAAAGAAAAGCACGTTGTAAAGTAAACTTTAAAGGGGAGGAAAATTCGGCCGAAGCGACACTTACATTTCTTAGGAGCTGGGTCTGAACTGTACCGGATCTGCGATGAGCTATAAACGACTGCACTAGGGCGTAACTGCATTGACTAAGCGAACCTGCTTGTGAAAGCGAAACGCGAAAAAGGGCACTGAAAATGATTACTTGAGCTTCAATACTAGAAAACGAACTATAGAGCGTTTTCATTCACGTGACTACCGGCCATATGGTTTATTGAAACAAAAGAAAGTGTTGGCACAAAAATAGAGTTCTATTCCCAGAGGTTAGTTTGGGACACCAACATGGCTGCCGTTTCTTTTTTTGGGACACCAACATGGCCACCGTGATGTCATGTGAAAACACCCTCTAGATCACAATAAATTACTTGACTAACACGCTGAAAAGCATTCCGCACGCACAACGAACTAACGAACATTCTTAAAAGGGAATGGACAATAGATACTAATGAAAAGGCATTTGGTTCTTTACACATATAACTGGGAGTGGCTTATAATTCGTTTGACTGATGACTTATGCAATGGAATTGTGATAGCTAAGATACTGTCCGGATATTATTGCGATATTAGTGATACTACTGCGATGGTGTTGCAATTTGTGTTTGAATGTGCACTGCCATGTCCAGAAAATTCGTGCCACTCCAGTTTACATACACATAAAGCCCTGCCGGGGAGCTTTATTGAATACAACATTGCATTACCAACATTGTAAAAAGTTAAAACTTAAATGGGTTCACAAGACACCCAGCAATTAAGTGTTATATTGGGTTGAAAGTAACAACAAAAGTGTTTACGTCATCCCGATTTACAAACTACTCTGGGGATCAGTTTTGCTACTATACAATTGGTGAAAAGGGTTTCCATTTATTTGAAACTGTGGTGGTTGGTGGGTGGATTGATGGGGGATAGGATGAATGCATGGGAGATAGACGCTGGACTTGCATTACGAATTCAAGGGGCGAATCGCTAACATATTTTCACAATTTTCAACTCGTCAACAGTCAGAATTGAGCTGAATTCAATCATTTTGTACCTTCACTTGGTGCAGCAACCATTGTCATCACAATAGCGGAAGCCAACAGCAAAAACACCAGGCGATTCATCATGAGCTAACGGTGAAAACAAGCTTGGTGTCAAAATAGGGAACGTATTACTGTACTGGTGGTGGAAGAGTTTGAACGCGTTACTCATTGGGTTACGCCAGACCCTAATTATACGAGTCTCCATGTTACAGGTAGTTTAAGACCCCCCCCCCCGCCCCCCCCACCCCCCACTCCAGGAAAGTAAACAAAAATCGATGATTAGCTTCTCTTATTATTTTTGATGTTTTTCCTTTGAGAATAATAAACTGAAGAAGCTTCAAGCCTCGGTGGACATGGGAAGAAACAGTCAAAACTATCAAGGCACTTTAGGGTTTTTGTCTGGTTAGCCAGAGACTGTAAGAATCAGCGTTTAGATGTGTTGGCTGGCTTTGATAATTTTATCCGTGGACGCGGGTCTTCGAGGGATACTGAGCCCGTGTGGTTTAGCAAGCGCTTTCTTCGTTATAACTGTATGATGTTTTAACGCTGATCATGAGAATCTTTAATTGAAGAACCTTCCTTGGTGATCATGAGAAGTAACAGTAAAACTATCAAGGCACTTAAGGGTTTTGTGTCTGCTTAGCCCAGCAACGATATTGTGTGAAATGGCGCTATTACGCAGCTCTGCATTTCGAGTGATTGCTGACTAAACTATTTTATTTATTTATTTATTTATTTATTTATTTATTTATCCAGGTTCGTACTGCTTTTCCCTTTTTACGGCACACTGATTTATGTCAAAATTCTTTGGCATTTTTCTAGCTTACTACGAGAAATGTTTGTTTCTTGTATTATTTCTCTACCCTTTCCAAAAATCGTCAAAGAAACATAAGCTTCGTATTTTGTTTTCTTGTAATGTTTTGTTGTTTTATTGCTTTTGACCCGCGGTCAATTCCTGTTGACTGCTGTAAACTATAGGGTTGATTCTTTCTACTTTTTGTCTTTTCTACGGATGTTTATGTCAAAATTGCTTACCAATTGTTTTTTTTAGCGTACTGTGAGATATGTTTCTTACCAATTGTTTCTAATTTCATTACCTTCTTCAAAAATATTCAAAGAAACATACGCAGCATTTGTGATTTTTGAGCCGCATCCAATTCCTGTTGACTGCTGGTACTACTTTTTGTCTTTTCTGCTGACATTTATGTCAAGTTTGCTTAGCAATTATTGTAGCCTACAACGAGATATGCTTGTTACTTGTCTAATTTCTACACCTTCACAAAGAATCTATCTAGAAACATGTCCATTGCACTTTGTTTTCTAGCGGCGTTTTGTTTTTGATGTCAGTAAATTCCATTACGGTTTCATCTGAAAGTATTTTGATATTTTTGTTTGTTTTGTTGCTTTTTTTGTTTTTACCAAAAAATAAAATCGAATAGTTCATGGGATCGTAAAACTCTTCGTTTACCCTCCAACCATTAAATTTTTTGGACACAAACTTGGCTCAAGAAAAGCCATGCGAATTTGCTCGATACCAGTTAGTTCGTAGAAGCTCAGGCGACGTCATTACGCCTGCGCCTAGGGTCAAACAACGCACTGGCATGGCGAGACATGCAGTGCTAACCGCAAATACAGTCGATTGTGCAATATTTCACTTTAACTCTGTTTACTAACACAACAACTGAACAGTAACCAGTCTGAACATGACATCAATAAGCACAGGAATCGACTTGGTGGTTAGACATTTCTTTCGGTGGGCGTTTGTCAAGAAAATAACTGCTCCGGCTTCGGTAAACAGCCCTCATAAGCAGGTACATGAAGGCGCCAGAGGGCGCACGGGTGCAGCTACAAGCACGATCACTCTCCTTGATTTTTTTTGTCCGAACCTGATCTTGCATGGTTGTGGCGTTTACAAGCTTTAGCAGTATTAAAGAGATTTATAAGTTCCGATTTTGTTTTGCTTTTGAACTAAACCGGCAATTCCTTCATATTTCAACAGTTTTTTCAAAACCGCTACTGTCATCACAGGTTGCCCAAGTTCGAAACATGCGCGCTGATCGTTACTGCGTAACATTTCAAATGCCGGGTCACTAAGCTATCTCTATGGTTGCCGAGGGCTGCCATTGAGTCTTCAGGGCAATTTTGGCTTTTTCTTAAGGTGGCTCGATTGGATTTTTCAGTAGTGACACCTTCCAACTTTAAATATAAAATCATTGCGCACTAAAACATAATACAGGAGATTGATATCCACACTCTTGCTAGGGATAGACCAAAGTTGCGGGTGAGGTGTATTTTATCGACATCGGAGTTACCATAGCAACGCAATGACGTCATTATTGTTTTTACTCACAGTCGATTTTCTTGAAATTCAGAGGTTTTCTTTCTAAACTGTCTTCTGTACTTGTAGTTTAGATGTTTCCCTGATGTGTAGCGAGTTTAAACAAATTCTATGAGAGTGATTTCGAGAAATTTTCAGCTGAAGTTTTCGACTGTTAACATCAAACAAATGTAATCGAGTGACTCTACATAATTTCTTCGGGCTTAAGGGAAGCACATTTGGAGCGCATGCTATTTTTATACATATGAACCACATTTCCTGAAAAGTGGAACAAAATCGCTTCATTTGATTTCGAAAAATATGAACTTGAATAAGGTGGCTATTTTGCTATTTTGTCAAACCTTGCCTGCGGCTCGTGTGCCACTTCTTTGTTTTTACCACATTTTGACGTCATCTGTGATCTGTTACTGAACAGACGCACGGCAACATGGAATCTATTTGTTAAATAGATCACACTGATCTACAGATTAGAATAATCGACTTGGTTCCGCCGAAGGCAATGGACGGCGTTGTCAGAAAAGTATGATGCGTTGGAATTCATGCTAGTATGAAAATTATATTCTTAACAATGGACATGCATAAAGAGACAAACAAGTGACCAACCAAAATAATGAGCAGTCACCGAAAATTTGAGTAATTTGATAGCGGAGCACCATACCTATAGAAACCCGTCAACTGCTTTTCTCATGGTAAAAATGGCTAGTGTATTGATCGTGGGCGCGCACGACGACGACGACGGCGGAGTTGCCCAATAATTAATAATATCCTAATAATAATCATAATAATCCAATATAGCGGCCATACCCCACCTGGCCCAGCTGACCAGCTAGTTTACAGCGTGCGTCTTTAACACTGGACATCCATCTTACAGCATATTGACACCTGTCAAAACAAGGTATCCACTGACCAGTTTCACGTGACCATATCCCGGGCTCAAGTTAAGATCCCATCTAAGTTGGCCGCTGACCAGGTACTTTCGACTTGATCGCAGGCTCAAGCCAGGTGTGGGACACCTAAACCAGATCGAGGCTTAATTTTTCGAGCGCTTTCTGCGGCTCGTAATTTCACTTTCAGTTGGTTTCTTCATTTTGAGCAAAACAACTTCATCTTCGATCGACGTTTGTCTTTAAATTCGCGTAAAAAGCATAAAAGTCAAGAACTTGTCAAAAGTTACTCCGGAAGGTGAATTTTCAAGTGATTAAAGCTTGAAACTTGGATCGATTGTGCGGTATAATTCAGCGCTTCAAGGGCTTTTACTTTACCGTAGCATCTTGCATCTCACTAAGAAAAGTCACTTAACAGTTCACCGGCATTAATGGGAGGAACGAGTAGCTCAAACTCTGTGGAAGAAGCTCTTTCTTTGGACAAACCGTTTGCTATTTTTGCGGATGCTTGTTTTTACTTTACTGATGCCTACGTATTTTCAAGTGGTAGAAATCTCTACAACACAGGGCAGTGAAATTAAATAAATAGAAGCTTAACACTTGGTTTAATCGTTGTTACTTTTGTTCAGGAATGAAACTTGTATTTTTCTCTCGAATGGACATAAATAGCATTCATCTGTACTCGTTTTGGACCGCGAAAGACATCAACAGTTGCGTTCTTTTCGAATCTTACAGATAGCATCTTGATTTTCATGCGATCCACTGGATGATGGGCGACTTCTCTTTAAATTGACATACACGTAGATCTGTTGCTCGTCCGCACAAAACTGTACTGGTCTATTTTTTTTTTTTTTTTTTAATAAAAACACTTGAGCCGGGATTCAAAAAGAATCGCTAAATGATAGCTCTGAAAAGAACTGTTGACTGATAGATTGTGAAATACAAATCGTATGATAGCTGAGTTAATCTTTTGTTTCACGATTAAGTCACAAAGATGTGGATCGCGACGTTACGACCGCTATACTGCTGGTCTTCATCAGGCGATGGTGTCGGCTGGCTGCGTGTGAGTATAAGAAGCACCGTGGCTGGTGGTGATTGGTGCGTTTCGATCCTCTCTTAGGCTGTTGTTGATTGGAGGATTTCGATCCTTGTCGCTCAGACGAGAAATTGTTCCCTCAGCGGTCCACTTTGGTACTGATCGGCTGTTGTGGTGTTTGATCGTGGGCATCTACGCTTCAGGAATTTCAATTCCACTGTCCCTGTTGATGTTGTTAGGGTGAAGTCTTATGTGAATAGCCTCTTTAACCCTACGGGTGTACCAATGTGGGTCTCGGTCAATAAATTTAACTTCGCCCCAGAGCGGATAATGTCCGGTCGCGTTGCTATGTTCTGAAACGGCGGAGGATTGGGTTCGAGCAAGCCGGTGTGTTCATTGGTTAAAGCAAACCACATAGTCCAAAGGTCGAAAGGCTAACATCATGCGACGGTTATTTTGAAGTTATGCAAATTCATCGTGTTTGAGTTGTAAAGTTAGATATTTTAATACAGCACAGTCTCTCCCCGTGAAAAGGTTTGCCGAGTGTTTAAATGTGTCAGATTTCAGTCTTTTTTTTTCTGTGCAGCAGAATGCACAATACAATTACGTTCCGGTGTTGGGATTGGCCAATGCACAATAGCAGGCACGTGGCGGTGTGTTCATTGGTTAAAGCAAACCACATAGTCCAAAGGTCGAAAGGCTAACATCATGCGACGCTTATTTTGAAGTTATGCAAATTCATCGTGTTTGAGTTGTAAAGCTAGATATTTTAATACAGCACAGTCTCTCCCCGTGAAAAGGTTTGCCGAGTGTTTAGAAAAACTTGGAAGCCTCGCAAGTGTAGTGCTTATCAGCTAATCGATATCACAAGTCGAATTCGAATGCTGTGACAGAAAAATTACAGATTTTCGTAATGTGATACCTTCCATTTAATACGTGACCGCAAGTGAACACTCAAGGTTAAATAATCCACTTCGACCGCCGGAACAAATTTTCCTGCACATATCTTTGAAAAGTTGTGAAGCTAGATTTTAATACAGTACAGACTGTCCGCGTGAAAAGGTTTGCCGAATTTAAGACAAGGTTGGAAGCCTCGCACGTGATGTGAGTATCGACTCGAATTAGAACGTTGTGACAGTTCTATATTTAGAAAATCGCAAAGTTGTTTTGATGTAATTTGATCCGGTTTATACCACAACTCCATCGCCGTGACAGTTCTATATTTAGAGACAAGTTTGCGAATTTTTGGTTTTCACGTGATGTCAGAAAACAAAAAACTATAATTAAACATTCAGTTTTTTTTACCTTCATCATGTAAAGGACATTTCAAGCCAGGTAACACGCTTTGTTTTGAAAATAGAGCAGTTTGAATTTCGAGTTCTTTTTACAATGCGTGACATCTGGATTGCTTCTGAGAAACATGTAACATACACGGAAACGATTCGCCTTGTGTTTTCGAGTTTTGAATATCCAGTATGTTAAGAGAAGTGTCTATGGGAATGTTTTCAAGCTTCGCAGAGAGAAAAAACTCCAGATGTTGCCACTTAATTTAGAAGTAAACAACAACAGCTGACAACGAATATGGATAGCAACTCTCAAAACAGTTTAACGAGCTTTGCTCGTACGTGAACAAAAAGGCCTTATGTGAACCCAAAAGCAAACCACTAGCTGGATAGTTCGAGAATCAGAAAGCGTGCGTCCTGTTCTACATAGCATAGGTTCACCTCCACCTATGTCAGCAATAAACCTCTTTATCCATGTATTTTTGGAATAATGTAATTTTAAGCATGTAGATTATCACAGTATTGTACATTTCCTTGACTAAGTGCCCAGGTTCAACTTCATTCTGTATTTCCTCACTTACAATTTATCTTAACTGGCTTGGATTTTGCAGATATTTTGTCTATGACATTAAATGCAAGATAAACAAACCCTCTCTCACATTTACCTCGTGTAATTGCTATTTTTATTTTATTGGAGAGGAATGGTATTTGTAACATAATTACATGTACACTGTTTGTACTATTTGTACCTGTTTGATTTGGTTACTGTTCAGTGTCTTATTTCAGGATATCATTAATATTCTATACATGTACAGTAATTTATACTCGAATTGCTTCTTTTATGACCTTCCCTATTTCATTTTGGTTTTTGTTGGCCAGTTCTTTTTGATGGATGCGCACCGAATCGGGGTGGACAGAGTAGCCCATCACCTGTCCAGCCATCAGAGCATTGTAAGATGCCCCACCAAACTTTAAATTGAGGCCATTTGCCTTTTGCAGCCTGTTGTTTTTCTGTGGATGACCAAACCAGTATCCTATTAGTATTGGCTCTGTAGAAAAAAAAATAAATTAATAGGGCTGAAAATGCCTTTTTAATTAATGTATCTGTCCTGTTGGAGAACATTTTCTTGCTACATGTACTTACAGCACCATCGGGCTTGTAACAGCTTTTCGTTATAACTGTCTTTCAAAAGTTGCACTGCATGTTGCTTGAAAAAATCAACCATGCATCCACTATTTTGCAATGTTACAGGATATGTTGGAGCATGCAACACGATTGTATGCTGTAAATTATTGTTTCTGCTTATGTTCTTTATTACATTGCAAAGTTGCAGGGAAATTGCCTCTGAAATAGAATGGCTACACTTGGGTAGCTCTTTCCAGGTATTCAGTTAGTAAATGGGACAGAGCAAGGCAAAAGTAAAGCAACCACTCAATTTTCTTCATGTACGCCCCTCCCACTATCTGAGATCCTGGAACAGGCTGACACTTCCGCTGTTCTTCATGCATGTATACTTGTGCTGAGCAGTTTTCTTATTTGCATAGAAAGTTCTGTTTTTTTATGTGTTTTCATTTGTTGGCAACCAAAGAGTTTCTACATGTTTCTACCTTTTTAACTCAATAAGTTTGGTTTTCATACATGAGAGAATGTTTTACTAGTTGGAGATTAAAAATTAATAGAATAAACTACCTGGTTACGAAAGAAACTCAGATTATGGAGAACTCTTGTTCTCTGAAGATTTTTCCTTTTCTTTGTCGGTGTTCTTTTCTCATTATTTTATATTGCCTCATAAATATCTTTAAAAATTTCTGGTGAATGTTGTTCGCAGAACTTTTCCATTTCTGACAAAATTGATTTAAAATAAGGCAGGTTAATTTATACCATTTTATTATTGAGATTGTAACTAAATTTAAAATATTTTTTAATCCTCATTCTGACCAAAGATTTTTAAAAACTTAAGGAGTCAACATAGTAGTAATTGACTCAGATTTATGCATTTCTGTTATTTATATAATTTTTATTCAGGTTTTGACTGTGTAAGTGTATAAGTCACTGTAAATTTGTTTGTAAATCATGATATCTTCATCCTTTTCCAATGGCCATACACAACCAATCTGTGTTCCCCCTGATTATTCTATGCTTAGTTTAAAATGGCAGCTTCACATGAAGGTACATGTAACTCTTTGAACAATATTTATAGTCTTCTTGGTGTTTACATCAGACCAATCCTGAGTATTTAACTTATCAGTGGTGTTTTGCTTTTGGACGTTCAACTGAGTTGAGGATCTTTTATTAATATTTATTAATTTTGTTGATTGATTGATTTTTTATTTTGGAGGTAGGGGAGGGAGTAGGGGTTTTGATGAAATTAACTTAAATGTTGGGTTTACCTTTAATCTTTCTTTGAAGGGTTATAGTTTCATTTTGGAGTTCATCATTCTTGCCTTGAAGTTGCCTTTGTATTTCAACCAAATGAGCATTTTGCTGAGTGATGTCTGATGCAAAATTAACAGAATATTAGTTAATGATGATGGAACTTCGTCTGGGTGTACATTATGAGGGGTTTCTTGAAAATAGTTTGACTTTTAAAGTTCATAGCTGTGATAAGACGACATGGCTTGCATCTCTTTATTGAACTTTGCATTTACATTGCAACTTTTTTTTTTACTTCATTCAAGAAGCAAGGTATGACCTTTAATTTTTTTAACAAGCAAAGGTTCTCTTTCTCTGTCCTGTTTTCTTTCCCCTTCCAAATTTTCAATTTTCTTTAGTAGCCCCCCACACTTTACAGGTTCATCCTTGGACGTAAATGAGCGCTATACCAGACAAAGAATATGACTTCTTAAATAGCCTTTCACTTTTTTTAATGTTCTTTATACACAAAGAAATAAATGACAACAGCAAAAGACAAAGGGGAAAAGCGGAGTAGGAAGTTAACTGTCCCGTTACCTTTTTTGGCGGCGTGTATTCCTCCTTTGAACAAATTCGCTGGTCTTCGTCCGCCAATTTCAGGTGTTTCTGACATAAGAAAGTTCCAGTTCTTCCACAGTTAGCATACGTCTGACAAAGGTCAAACGCTTCATACAGACGTTGAGGGCAAGGCACAGTACTTCCGGCACATTCCCACTCATTTGACATTAAATGGAAGCAACATTTTCTTTTGTTGTCACGCGTTTTTTCAGTATGGTGCTTTTTGCAAAGCGAGACATCTTTTAAAAACCCACATGACCGAGCATCTACGCCCTTGTATAAACAAACGGTCCCCCACAAGAGGAACCACAGCTTTTTTTAAAGTTGCGTGTTCTTCAACACAATACATAATGGGTGAAAAAAAAACCCTTTAAACACCAACCTGCAACAACAACAGGGAGCTTTTGATTTGACAATGAGTACGAGATTTAGGACGAGTACGACTTTTTAAATCTAGTCCGCGCGCCTTACATAATCACTCCGTACATAAATCCCGTTTCTAAAATCTCGTTTTCTGTTATTAAGCAATAGCGCAGAATAGTAGAGTAAGGGATCTGTGGAGGGGACGGGTTCGAAATTTGAAAGTCGTACTCGTTCTCGATCTCTTACTCGTACTCAAATCTAAAGTCCCCTAACAACTAACTGCGACACAACGACGCCGGTAACGCTCCTGGCAGCCGCGGATTTAGGCGGGAAATTTTGCTTGGGCAAGAATTCGAAACGAGAATAACATGCAACATAACATGAAACTAAAAAGGAATAGTTCAAACACAACGAGTTATAAACAACAGCATTTGGTTTTATTTGAATTTTCACACCAAAGGAAAGTTTAACATAACCCTTTTTCTATCCGTGTACGATTGATAAGTGAACAAGAACAAACTGACGGCGACCTGTACATAAAACTAAGCAGCCATTTCCTGTACTCATTCCGCTACTCGTTAATCAGTGCACCACTTCTCCATCAGGGACGGAACGTTAGTGAAGTCCGTGCAAGAAGCATTTACACATTTTCATCAGAACGAATTAGAAAGCATTTTTGATATGTTCTCTAGGAATAAACAAGCTACTTAAATTTGTACTTCAAAATCTTAGCAAACTTGAGAGGACCTTATTATACGGCAACACTTTACCTTAGGTGGATTTTGAGAAGCTACAATACGTTTCGTACAAATAAGACGTCTTCATCGTCTGATAAAACTGTGATATGACGCTTTGATCGCTGTAATGAAAGTGAAACCTTGAGCACAGGTGATTGAACAGCTCAGTCGAGCTGTTTTTGAAAACTTTGAGCCAGCGGGAGGTCGTCAACGGCCGTTACGATGACGTATCGAATTATGATTCGTCGTCCGCCATTTCGAAATTAGAATGGCGGGAAGAAGGCCCCGCGCGTAATTCGCATGCCCAGCCGTTTTTAAGCCCTGTCTCTCCTATCGGCTTTCGGCGATGGCGAAGCTAAAACGGTTTTGGGGGCCACAAAACCAGCGATTCTCGGGCTTTTGCGGTAGAATGTTGGAACCATCGTGCAATGAACGTGGAGTTTATTTATCTTCAGTCCCGCTGATGGTGATTTGACGCGGATAAGTGGTTTTGGTGGGAATTCATTGGCCTTCACAAGCGGACTGTTGGTTTCTCTTGTATCCTGCCTTCCCTAATTTTATAATGGAGAGTACTTCGGGTGAAAAAAATCGTCAAAATGGCCCTAAAACCAACCAGGATATGCCAAGGGACATTGGAGTTAAGAATGCTTTATTTTGTATTATTTTCAGTTTTTCTTCGGTTACGCCGTCCGTTGATAATACATATAATGCGGCTTGTGGAAACACATACAACTCGACTCATTCGATTCGTCTGCTATTTTCACGCGCAAATGCCCCGAATTTTGGCTTTTGACTGCCTAAGACACTTGAAAAAACCATACAATAAACATAAATACCATTTTATTTGACATAATCTAGATATATACCTCAAATATCCACAGCTTCAAATCCGTAAATAACCCGATGTCTCACATAGCACGTCTGGGCTGCCTGTGATCATAGTTGTGTGTTTTATTTTAACTGTTTTCCTCCACAAAAAATCCCTAATAACTTGGTCAACTGTATTAATGAAAGTATGAGGAAATGAAAGCATAGACGTATTATAAGGACCACCTTAACGTGACGACGATTTGGAGCAAGACTGTAGAGAAAACAGAGGGGCAGTGCGGTTTGGGCAGGTGCGCTTTATGACGTGGAGAGTGAGTTACGCGTTGTAGAGTTATGTCACTCTGGAGTGCAGTGTTGCTTTAGGCAGGGCTACGAACAAAGTGAACAAGTTACGTTTGATGGTTTTGGCACTCGTTTTGCCAAACTCTTAGCTTGACAGCACTGTAATGGTTAACTGAGTCTTAACAGCGTCTACGACCCTTGTTCCAACGGCGTAGCTAGAGGGGCGGTGAGGGGTGGTGAGTACCCTCTGCTCGACACAGTGTGACCCCCCTCCCCGCACCACCCCCATAATCTGTGTGACGAACTTTTCAAACACATTGGCAACCGCATCAAACCGCTGAACGCAATGTATCACTTGCGGGTTATACATTTGCTGTCAACTGATAAACGCACAAAGAAATGAAAGCCGAACCGATCCTTGAATCAATATCAAGGGATTATTTGTTGTAGCAAACATATGAGGTAGTAGATTTTTTTTCTCCTCCTACTTCACTGTTGCCAGTTTCTCTTTTTTGCTGTCATTCTAAGCGAAATTTTGCTTTAGTTCGCTGCCGATTTCCAGGGCTTATCCTCAGAAATATTGGGTACCTTCTTTGTTTGAACTGAAGGAAGTCTTTTAGGCGGTAGTTTTTCACGCTTTCGCACGTAAATATCAATACTCTCTTAAAGCCTGCGTATCTTATAATTGCTTTTGACACCAAAACAATCGAAGCTACAGTGCAAAGGTAAAGAATGAAAACGCACTGAGAAGCAATCCCAAAATGCCTAGACAAATCCACAGGAAAAAATGGAAGCACAGTCAAATTAGAGACACTGACAACAAATTCTTCACAGTTATTTATCAGCCAGCTTCATAATAACATAAAACATGATAAAACGGAAGTAAAACAAACACACATCTCTTGAAATGATATCCTTCCTAATTTTTTATACAAAGCCTTTAGTTACCCCTTAACTGAAATCAATTCAACAAGAAAGACTACTTTTGGAAATGCGCACTGTCCTGTATCACTGTATTTGTTTTATCCTTCCTGTATATTCCAGATTTTTCGTAGCCAAGAAACTTCATGAGATCACCACAGTTATTCTCCACAGCTCTTATCATGGGCTCCGGAGCGTCTCTCCAGCCGTTGATCACAGCTGAAACATTATTCCTCTTTAGGGAATACTCGTTTCCTTGTTCCGTATTTCTTGCAAGAGCGTCTATCCATTGATCTATACTTGCTGACCATTCGAAACCCGCGAACCTGTACAGTTCCTGTGTTACATTTAACGTGTTCAACGCGAGGTCTTCGTAGCGAACGACTTTAAAACGATTCTTAAGCCAGGGCGGGGGATATAGCAAACCTATCCGAAGATCTTGCAGTAAAGGATCACAAAGCCCGTGGACGTACCTATTAAAGTCGGGATGCGAGTGATTCTTCATCCATTTTACTCTGATCCTGGAGTACACTATTGCTCTTGGGTCGCGAACCAAGTGAACCAGTTTGACTTCATAAAGATCTTCTTGGAAAAGTGTCTTTAGACTTCGTATAGTTTTGTAAGGCACTCTATGAGATAAAACCTTAATGACACTGTACGTGTAACTGTGGCAAGCGTTGCTTAAATGGATTTTCGTGAAGCTTGGCAAAGCGTTATCTGACAGCGCTTTACTGTGGTCACGATGCCAACGATGCCACTCAAACAACGTAAAAGCTAAGTTATTGACATTACTAAAATCACATCGGAAGAAGCTATCAAGTAATTTTATGACAGTGTTTGGCAACAAATCAACATTGAACTTTTCAGAAATGCCATATAACGGCTCATAGCAATACATGACTTGTGGATTGTTGTCAAATAGTGATCCGAGGAAAGAAGATCCAGCACGGCCTGGACTCAATATGAAGAGATTTTTCCTTACAGGTAAAGGCTGTTCTAGCTGACGTTTCTCTTCCTTTTCGCCTTTTTTCCCATTCGGAAGTTTATTGTCGTTTTTATTAAATGAAATGCCTCGGTGTTTGAAACCCGGAATCTCAAGTGCGTTTTGATCCCCGAACGTCTTAGACGATTTTTCTGTTTGCCAGGCCTCTTCTTCGTCAAGTAAGGTAAAACGCTTTCCCAGGGACTCCGAGGTGCTCATGACATTCCTTTCTTGTTTAAAATGTGTCGTCCGCTTCCAAAGTTCGTTAAGAAACTGGAAGTACGAGAACAAAAACGTAAACAAAGAGACAACGATACAAAATAATAGAAGTGTCTGGCTGGCCTTCATGATAATGTTTACGGCGCAATGTGTTGATTGGCGCTTCTGCAAGGGGGTGTTGTCAGTCTTCTACGACTGTCATTTCTATCTGCAAGGACTGAAAAAGGAAAACATGAATGTTAAAAATGATCAAGCCCCTGTGTACTTTATTTTAAAATAAGTTATAACGAGCAAAACGTTCGAGCGTTTTTACTTCTTAGAATGGGAAATGGCTTTTAAATATGAATTACACCATGCGCATGAAGGCCTGCTCTGGGACTTTAGGCGACTTAAGGCAGCAGTCAAGCTAAACTGTTCTAGCAGTATATTTGAACCTCTTAATGTGAGTTGGACATCTCCAATATGTCTTCAACATAACAAAGGTTCCATAATGGTCCCACACCTAAATTTCAAGCTGAAATAATTTGTAACAGTTAACGTATTAGGAAACAAAGGCGGGCCAAACAGGGATAGCCCTTAAGATCATTTAGACACCTGCCAAGGCTCTATCACTACAACCGGGGAATGCACTCAGGTTTTTAAGAACTTCATACAGAAACCGTTGTTAAAGGCTCCATGTATCCCCTTAACTTACTAATATAACAGAATTGATCACTGAAAATGCCCAAGAAAGGATCTGAAATAAGTATCTGGTCTAATAAGCCAAGAACTCATGCATTATGTGTCTGGCAACTTCATGGGTGCTCACCACTAGAAATATGACATCATACAACATATGCCCACAGGTGATCGTGAGAACTAGAAATCTTTTTACACATAATTCATCAACGACGAGATCCAACCATCGATAAAGATTAAACTAAGAGACACAATCACTTAGCAAAAAAATATATTTCAGATTAATAGAATTAAGCTTAACAACATTTTTCAAAGTATTCGACAAACTGCATTGACACCATTTAACCAGTCAACATTTTTGTTGCATTTAGATTATTAATTAATTTATTTATTTAATAACCATAAGTATAAAACCAAAGCCATAAAAATTGGAGAAAATCTTCGCTCTAAGGCTAATAAAATTCTTCCACAATCCTACTATACTTGCTTTGATAGTTTCTATCTGGAAACATGACGAAATGGAATCCATCCAGCAATTTCGAACTGCAGCGGCCGCTCACGAGTAAAAATTCTATCTCACGGTTGTATTTAAGTTGTAGACAGTCGATGGAACTATACAATTCTGTGACTACCGAATGAGTCATTGAGAGAGATCAGTGACTACATTCGTTGGAAATTCAAAGCTATCTAGTTGTAATTTTGCAGAAATGAGGACCTTTGTCCTCTTAGGTAATTTTGAAGGTGCTGGGACATTTTTTGACTTACGGTTGTAAGACGACTTAGTTTTAAGGCTCTACTTTGGCCGACTTAAGGTCCCAGAGTAGGCCTGCATGAATCATGTATGAATTCTTTAGGAACCGGAATTCCAATGCTGGCAAAAACCAGCATACAGCTTATTCGAGCTGGCTGTAGGCTGTGCTCCAAGGTCATACATGGACCGTATAGCGGCTGCCAGAGGCGCCTTTTATATGCTTTCGGTTCGACCTTGTTGAGCTAAGTCCTTGCTGTATTTGCGAGGACGATTAGCTAGACAGCTTATCGGGCCTGGGCCCTTGAATGATCAAAAGTTTCAAATTTAGTTTCAAAGTCATCAACGAATGAATAAGTAAGTAAGTAAGTAAGTAAGTAGTTAAGTAAGTAATTTTATTTATCCGCATATTGCATATGAGCGAAGGCTCGTTTAAATTTATTTTATTTTATTTATTTGGCCACATAAAAACGTTACAATAGTCACACAGAGCTGTCACAGAACTAACGGGGATGTAGCGAGGGAACCCAGTAGAAGCTAAAAGCTTATTAACTCTGGGCACCTTAAGACAATACATGCTGTTGATGGAGAGAACAAAGTATATCAAGGTGGGCGAGTTTAATTTAGTGTTCTATTGAGAAGGAACCTTTTTTAATGAAGTCTTAAAACTCGAGTATCTGGAGGACAGGGTCAAATCACTGCACTCGGTAGGGAATTCCAACCTTAGGACCTAGATGGAGGTCCGTAAACTGTTTAAAGGTCAAATGAACCAAAATTTCGAAACCTTTTCTTCGTGTCATTTCAAAGTGAACAAACACTAAAAAGGACTACTTAAATACAAAATCACGTAGAAATTGTCCTATCTGAGCTTTTAAGAGAGCAAAACAACAGGGAGTACGGAAATATCCGAAGAACAAACGAAAACGTTTCTGAAATGGCCGCGCGCTTGACATGGAAGGAATGGAAACAAGCACGTGTTGTTGTGACGTCACTATTGGCGAGTAGATGAGGAGCTCGATCAATGCTGTAAGTATTCTTTGCGATCTGTCGTAAAGTTCTTCGTTTTAACCTTTTGTTCTGTCTTCGAAAAAGGGCGAGGAAGTCGAACATGTTGTTTTTAACGTAGAGCCGTACTAGTATGAACCAATTAATGGCAACGGAATCGTGTGCTGGAACCTCCGATGACTCGTCCAAGTGCAAAGAATACGATGTAAACAAGGACCGAATCGGTCAAGTGGATTGGTGAACGTTTGTTTACTCAGCATGCTGTAAAAGGTCGCGTTAGAATGGTCAATAAATACGTTGGAATCGCCTTTGAAGCATTTGTTTTGTTCTCTGTGGTGTTTAATTGTATTTTTGATGTATACTGCGAAACCATTCTTCCATGCAAAGCTGTTGTTTTGATCCGCGTTTCTCCTTTATTAATATTCACCATACTATGAAAACGTACTCGCCGTAGAATTACAACTTCATGCTGTTCGCTTTCATTTCACGCATTTCATCTGCTCCCTGTGTTTTTTTGTACATTTTCACTGTTTATTGTTATGCAATACCATACTTTCCATGCAGCTGTTTTTGTGAGTCCGATTTCATTCCGATGAAACTGCGTGAACAATCCCAAAGGCTAGATAACATGTACAGTCATTGTAACAGGGGTATCCGTGTAATTGACAAAATGCCAGTAATTAAGTCTTATATGCTTTTTTAATGAAATGTTTACTTTTCTTTACAATCTTGACTTGAGCTTAAAATGCGGGTGCATTTGTGGAAACTGCCCATGCAAACTGGGCAGGAAAGTGTCTGCTGTCGTGGAATCTCAAAGTCATCTGATAAGATACCACATTCCATGTCCTGTATTACTAGGAATGATAATTTTACTGCTGTGTGCACAAATGCAGCTGTTATTTAGATAACTTATAACCAGTATCTGTGATTCACTTGATTATTCAATAGCGTAAATTGACAAACACTAGCGACGGGAACACTCGAGGTAACTGAGCACAAATGTCAGTGCACAAAAATGGATGGATGGACGAAGATTTGTTTAATTTCTTTAGAAAAAAAAAACAGTTTACATTTCTCGCAATGGAAGTGTTTGCGATGTTAGCACTATAACTTTAGTATAACATTACAGAGCCCCTGCTTTTAAGCACGCCCGATGTGCAAAAACGGCTTTGGTTTGAAAATACTCGCGATGTTCTTTTATCTCGCATTCCCAGTTTTGAAGAAGTTGAATTGAAGTTCTGCTTGCCGATATATCGTAAACTAAGGCGACAAAATAAATTTTCAATTTGGAGCAATTGCCTAGCTTTCGGCTTATAAATCTGAGACAACTTGTTCCTGTGAGGTAAAACTCCCATCTAGGTTAGCATAGGAAGAGGACACACAGTTACTCCGCTTTCTAGGATGTTATTATCCAATCACTAAGATCATCCTCCTCGAATTTAAACAAGCGCTTACTTTGCCGAAAGGATGCGAAGGGAAAGGCTCTGGCCAAATATATTTACGGCTACTGTACATACGTAAATTCGATTTGTACGCCACTGATAAGGATGTCAATGGTTTGCACGGACGTCTCAGCTCTTCACATCGCAGCAAACTTAATACAAGATCGAATTACGAGAGAGAGCAAAAGGATCACTCTGCATCCAGCTATTTCAAACAAGATGGAAAATGTCTACTTCTAGCTTTCTGCGTTTTGCAAACGCTGAACGAATAGATTAGGAATTGCCGCTTGAAGTCGTCCCGTTATTCGGCGGGCTAGAATTGTTGTCGGTGTTGCTTTTTTTCTGGCCAATTTTTGTTTCGGATTCCACGTTTTTATTCTTGAAAAAAGTTGGCACGGCATCATTTTCAAGTCAGTCCTCGTGGCTTTAAAGCTGGAACGAACGAACTCCTTGCCACGAGATTTTGTTTGAAGCTGTGTGGTGTGAAATGTAAAATGGTCTGCACAAGCGATTCCCTCTTCGGTGTTATGAGCCATTCCTTCCGTAGTTTTGGGTCATGAGGAAACTTGAAAATACTTACTTTACACTTGGAATTGTTGCTGCAGTTTATTGCAGCACAAAACACAATGCTTTCCGCTAAGAAAACGACACTAATTTCAAGACTCACTTGTAGTTTTTAATGTTCCCGCAATTTTTCAGCTCGCCAACATTGACGTCACGACTGTTAATTCCGACAAATTCCCGACAATTGAATCGACCGCTCTACGAAAACGAAAGCCAAAACGAAGCACTTTTCAGCCTCCAATATCTCTGGGATACAATACCCGATCACTCTGAAACCCCAGAATATGTTTATTTCTTACTTAAGCTACAAAATTCAATAAAAATTGACTTCTTTCGGTTCATTTGACCTTTAATATTAGTTCTAGATCTATAGCAATGAGAACGATAATTGCCGGCATTCCGTGTCTCGTACGTATGAATTTGTTGATGGGTTGAGAAGAGAGTATCAAACGTGTTAAGAGGAAGGTGATATAATCCTGACGATGCGTTTCTGCAGAAGAAAAGTCCTATTTAAATTGGAAGGATAGGTTGAGGACCATACAATATACAGCAGTCTAAACGCAAATGTGCCGAAAACAGACCCTACGGGTGGTCATTGCCAGAGTTTTATTGCATCCGTAGTGATTCTTTTACGTCCCTCAGGATCAATTATGAAGAGTTGTGAGACCGGACCTACGGTTTATCGTCTTTTCCAAGACAACTAGAAAGGCAGCACTTTCTCCTCAACCCAGAGTGTTGGTCCGGCCGGGATTTGAACCTTCGACCTCCCGCACTGTAGTCCGGTGCTCTACCAACTAGCTTTCGGGCCAGGAAAAGTTATCAGAACTTCCTATAAGAGGACGCCTACTGCTACGGCTGACCAGTGTGGCAAAGTTTGAACATCATACGTGAATTATTTCAGTGTGCTTTGTTATCCCCATCCTACATCTGGTTTTCTTCATTTTTAAGTCGTGAATGGGCGCAAGCGCAATGAAAGACTTATAGCTGTGTGCTAGGGGTAAATTTTGGTGTAAACACCCTGGGTAACCAGGCCATTTTAGCCCATGTGAATATTCAATATACCAATGTGCCGTTCTCAGAAGGAAAACCGTAAATCGAAAGAGCAAGTTCTAAGAAATACTCGACAGCTTAAACAGTGGATATCAGTTAGTTCATAGCGAAGAAATCCCTCTTAGACGACAGATTGTGGTTTTGGTGCTTCACGAATCACTGCGAATCCTCACAAGAATTGTGGTGATTTGCAAACTTTTGAAATTCTTACAAAGGATACAATACAGAATTGCCAAAATTAAACGACATTTTCACTGCTGATGTTGATAATACAACCAATGGCAATCATGATATTGATGGCTGATGTGAAGATGATGAACGCCCTTCAGTTACAGATACACTGTTGCAGCAACCAGATGTGGCAGAAAATTCAGACAGAATTGTTTCTTTGTTTGTTTGTTTTGTTTTGCACCAGGAGAAGGAAACAGGCCATGTTTCAGCTATCACTTAACTTTGACAGATCTTATTCTAAGCTTCACTGTTAAAAAATCGGCATTTCTCAGCTAACAGTCAAGAGTTTCTTGCCTATCAGCCATCACAAACCTCTAGCTACTCTAATACCACATTCACAACTTGGCTCAGAGAGCCCTTTGATTTATTCTTGAAAGCATTTTAACTCTTTTGCTTAGTGGTGTTCGGTGTCTAAACTTATTCTGAAGTCATTTACGAAATTGCTTCGGACATCAACTAGTCCTTTCCAAGGATTCTGATTTCATCTTAGCTGGGGAGCAAACACAGTACTCTCACATCGATGATGATGATGATGATGATGATGATGATGATGCTCGAATAAGCTGTATGCTCGTTTTGCTAAGGGAGGAAAACCGGAGTACCGGGAGGAAAACCCTCGGAGCAGGGTCGAGAACCAACACAAACTCAGACCACTTATGGCATCATCAGAATTCGAACCCGCGCCACCTTGATGGGAGGCGAGTAGTCTCACCACTGCGCCATCTCTGCTTCCCTTTATTCGTAGCCTACGCTGGTCCATGCTTTATAAAAAAAAAAGTATATGATGTGAAATTCAGTTTCCAAATGTACTCATGAGCTTCTCTGACACACCTCGGACATTTATGTTGCCCTGTAATCTTGGGATCTTTTATGAACATCTTTTAAAAACACCCATGGCTTGAAACTGTTGTGATTCAGACACTCTATAGCTTTTCGATCAACATATTTATTCGCTTGAAGAAGTTGTTAAAACAAGTGTTGCAGATGAACGTTGAAATCAAAACTGACCCGAAAGATTAAAACTTAAAGTTGTAAACGATCCATTCATGATCTAATAAAATAAATAACCTTATGCTGAAAAACATCCCATAAAAGAGTACAATACACTTAAACACTAGTGCACTCTACAGAAAAAAAACTTCATATCCATGAATCAACGACTTGGATAATTACCGGGACAAATCATTCAATTTCAGCACTGATTTTCTCTATATCGTTTGCAACCGCTTTGTTACCAGGTGGTATGGGAAAGATAAGGTCAGTTATCTTCAACCGCAATGCATAGTGTTCTTCTCCATCAGATGGGTCAGGTGATAATTCTTCATTTTATATACCTCCAGGGGCCGGTTCCTGAAAGGTGTTATATCTCTATTCCAAGGATAAATTTGCCTTATTCCAGGAAATCTTTGATTGCACCTGACGTCAGGGCGGCCATTTTGATGGAAAGAAAAATAGTGAAAAAGTCTATTGGGAATTTGACTCTATTATTATCTGGGGGCATGGTCTCCCGGAAAAGTTTTGAATTAAAGTCCTCTGAAATGGCTGGAGATGCATTTAAAACTAACATGGTGTGGTGAAACTTGTATACTTTCAGCAACAAAAAAAGAGGTGTTTCAAAACAAGAATAATCAGTTTTCGGTAAAACGTTAAATAGAAAAGTGACTTCGATGTTTTAGTATTACTTGCTTTTTACTGTTAAAAAGTGGTGGGGGGCTAAGCCCCCCAACCCCGCCCCTCCCCCTCCGCGGTGCCTGACATGGCCGTTTTATCACGTGAGTGCAATCAAAGAATACCTTTTTGGAGTAGAGTTATTACTCCTTTCAGGAACCGGCCCCTGATCAATAAGATACTTTCATGACCACGTTGATTTACGTCAATTACCCGCGTAATCGCTT
Organism: Pachyseris speciosa; assembly: GCA_016490735.1. Classification (NCBI taxonomy): domain Eukaryota; kingdom Metazoa; phylum Cnidaria; class Anthozoa; order Scleractinia; family Pachyseridae; genus Pachyseris; species Pachyseris speciosa. Next base: position 131,950 of record JAEMWC010000052.1, on the reverse strand, counting down.
TTCTCGTGTTATCAGTACCCCTAAATGGATTTACAAAAACAAAATGAATTCTGGCAGCCGGCTGTAGTCAACTGATGACGTGATAGTGAAAGTTGTCAATTGACAAAATAATTAATTGATTCATTTATCATACCTTGAGCCTTTTACAATAATGTACCAGATAGATAAATGAAAAAAATATTTTTCAACATACACGAGAAGAGAAATTTCGTATCTCCAAGCGGCCGTGTAATGGTAATGGATTTATATACCGCACATATCACATAGTTTCATGGCGGTTTACAATTCTTCTCTAGGGTGAGATCGGACGCCAGCCCGTAAAGGCGCCTCTGGCAGCCGCTATCAGTCCATTTTTGATCTCACCCACCCACCCAACCCACACATGAATGTCAAGACAGATGAAAGGTAGACCACCACACCGGGAACTACGTCCCCTACTCTTTTCGAATAGTGTGTGGGTTCAAATGAAGAATGATGCTCGCAGCTTTAACGTCCCACAGATTATTAGGAAGAAGTGTTGTGAGACGGGACCTACGGTTTATCGTCCTTATCCGAGAAGACTAGCAGATGTAATTACAAAGGCAGCACTTTCTCCTCAATTATTTAAAGACCCTGAGTGTTGGTCCGGCGGGGTTTGAACCCGCGACCTCCCGCACAGTAGTCCGGTGCTCTACCACTGAGCTAACCGGGCGGCGGTTAATGTTCTAATTATTACTATGTTCTATTTATTACATTTATTACAGGCGTGATGTATTATGTAACCATAGCAACGGTGATCTTTTCGCGTGTGATACCATGATTGATTTTTGATATCATCATTGTTTTGATGAGATAATGTGCTATGAATTAATGAGTTTTTGAATCACAATAAGAGCCAATGGACTTTTCCATAAGCCTCGTGGTTTTAGCATATTTGTTGAATTTCCTTCCCAGTTTTTTGCTTTGTTTTTTGAAGTTAATCTATAAATCTGTCTTGTAAAGTATGGCAAAAACAAAATTACTTGTAAATATTATTTTCGCAAGGTATTCCGCTGTTCTTGAGGAGCGAATTTCTGCTTTGCAATTGCATGGGTTAGTTAGGAAAGCATAAGGCCGAAATTACAACATCAGGTGGCACCAATAAACGTACTAGTAAGAGACTCTCTGTTCTGAAAGACCATGAAAATTAGGAACTTACTTTTGTGTAAACGCAGCGTTTCCTAAACTGCCAAAGGAGAATTGAGTCCTACACAGGGCTCGCCTGAGCTGAAGACGAATTAATTAATGAGCCTTAGTCTCAATCTTTTGTACAGTTTCGACGACTCATTCCAGTTTCCATGACAAGTGTAAAATGTAGTCATCAGCTGGGCAAAGTTTCGACAATAAAGGGTATCCTTCAACCCTTCTCTTATGCGCGATAAACGCCACCCAAATAATAATCTATCGCCATATGTACATATTCATTAAAGTCGGCTACGTTTCCATGTATTTAAATATATTCCATGGTCAAAAATATTAATATTTCAATTAAAGTATCTCGAAACGTTCTTGTTTAAAGTCATAGCTAAGTTCTGACCGATCAAATGCTGAACCTAAAGACAAGCGGGAAAAAGGAGACTACACGTAAGCTTATAATGGCAGTGGTTCGCGCTACGGTACTGATATTTTGAATATGCCACCGTTAAATCTTTCAGGCTTTTGAATGGAGAAATCTTAAACAAAAAAAAATGAGACGGATATACAATTCAAACTGTCAAACTCGAATTATCAATTGCATGCATGATTGCAACCCACCCTACGGCCATGTAGCCACGAATCAGGGGATATCCCGCGCGATTTCACGCCTTTTTGGATGACATATGTATTATTGATGTTGTTGAAATGGGGTAAAATTTTTAAAACCATTTCGATCATTCTTTTAAATTATAATCGTTAACTTATAATCTGCACGAGAAGAACAAAGACCGCTTTTTCTCCAAATCAATTAGCGTGCTTACCTTGAAAGTTAAGGAATCCAAGCAACGCTTTCTTTCCATGGGAAAGAGGGGTATATATTTTCTGGCCACTTTTAATTTATTTGAGTCATTTGATAAAGTGAACTCTCAGTAAGACAACTTAAAATAAAATTTAACACTCAAAGTTGAGAACAAAGTTTCGTTGCTCTCACCAACAGCACTGTCAAGTACCGCATTTAGTTATGAATAATCAAATTTTAGAAGACAATGATGCTAAAACAACAGACAAATGAGAAAGCGTTGTCCTACGTAATAAGAATTATTATATTTGATCTTGATATTTGATCTGAACTTGACAATGTTGTTACGACGAAAGATGAGCTTTTTCAAAAGAGTGTCCTATACACTAACCCAAAACTAGGGGAAAAAACATGAAAGAAAATTTATAATATATACTATATACGGTTTCATACTAACAAAGGTATCGGAAATCAACTTGGTAGTTCCATATAGCAGTTTGATTATAGTGACACACTTTTAGAATACTATGTACTACTTTCAACCAGCTATACAGGAGTACCCAACGGAGCCGCTCTGCAAAATAACCGCTCTGCGGACCAATTTTCAACTTGCTGGCGAAATCGTTGATAAAATAAAAATCTTGCTGTCAATGTTATTTTAACGCAATCTTGCTGAATTGGTGTTCGTGACAAGTCCAGCTGGCTGGTTGGAACGTTCAAAACACGTGATTTCCGTCGGTTGCCTTGGTAAAGTTTCCCACTGGCTGAAAGTATTTATTTCCCAGGCCCTCCTCTAGGTCTTACTCTGCGTATTTTATGAAGTTAATGAAAAATAAAATGTATTCGTGGCATGGTCACGCGTGGTGGCCGTTACCAAATTGGAACGTCAGTTAAAGTTTTCTCAACGACCGTATTTTTACATTGGGTGGTTCGCGCAGATCGAGAGGCGTTCCTATTTGCAAAGGAAGTTTCACTGTGCTCTGGTAAGATATCTCTCTCCTCACTTATCATTTTTTACTGAGACCTTTTTCACATTATTTGTTGAAAATGATCAGTTGTAACTTTTTGCTTCTGTTTCAGGGATTTCAATAGAAGTATTTCGCGTGTGAACGGTCTCTCCCTTGGTGAATATTTCTTTGTGGCTTTCAATTCGGTGAGTAATTTACACTCCTAAAACGTCAAAAGTGTTTTCTTCTTCTTAACAACAGTAACATGAAGGAGTTGCAATTACTCAGTCGTGTTTTATTTTATCCCGAAAGGTATCAGTCATCATATTGGATGAACCCTGTGACAGTGTTGTTCTCTGGAAAGCCATTTTCTGGGATTCTAAGGTGAGGATACGTGGTTTATTCTCAAATGTTTGAAAGTATTAGTGAAGCCAGTTACGAGTCTGACCAAATCCTGCTATGCCTTTCGATTTCCTTGATATCAGGACATACCGTATGTGTGTATAAGAACCAAGCTCATATTTTCAGTCACCTCAGTTAAAAGCGCGCAAGGAATTGATTCGCGCTGTCGGCAGTGAAGTGTATTGTCTTTTGTCACTTCGTTTGATTACACTGACATGAAACTGTAATGAAGACATTTTTGTCTTTGCGTTTTTGGGGGTTAATTTCTATTTATCGAAAACTGACTTGTTTGAACTAATGGCAGTGCGAAAGGTCAGGGGCACCCAACGAGCCAAACCAGCCAAAAGCTGTAGAAAGGCATTTTTAAGTACCTTATGGTGTTTGAAGTCTGTTTAAAGTGATGTTTTGGTTAGCTAGAAAACTTTGATCTGTTCGGATTCCCTAGCTGAAATGTTAATTGCCCGAAAATTTTAGGGAATAAAATCTTTCTTTGAGAAAATACTAGCTGAAATGAACTTTCTAGGGAACCTTTTTTCTTTCCGAAAATGCTAGCTGACGTTTTTTACTGCCAAAAACAGCAATAACGACCTTTCCGAAAACCTCAGGGGTTATGATTGCCACATTACGAATTTTTTAGGCCACGTTTTACGTACGAAAATCCGAGTGCACTCTTTAATCGACGCCGAAAGCCTTAGGCGAACTACCCTCCACCGAACAGATATCTACCGAAACTTGTCGTTGGGTGCCCCTGAAAGGTCGCCAGATTGAGAGGTGAAGATAATTACCAAAGTTAGCTTTGTTTTGGAGAGTTTTGACTCTGATCTTTCTGAATGATTTCCAATGCAGTCGATCAAGCCCTTGAAAAAACTGTTAGTGTAAAATGCACAGCTTATGATGTTTTTTGGATGCTTTAATTTTCGTTGTATAACAGCGTGTCAAGCCGAGTGCGGCGGGTCCATTTTACAGGTCACATTCCGCAGGTCAAAGTACAGGTTACCGCGCTACAGATAAATAAACAAGCCCAAAAGAGTCTCCTAGCCCAAATCATTATCCAAAAATTGTTTTAGATCGGTGTGACAGTTACCAATCGATTAAACGGTAACTTGTACCTCTAACCTGTGGAATGTGACCTGTAAAATAGACCCGGCCAGCCGACGATCAGTTTCATGTTCGGTCTGAAACGGAGAGTATCCCAACAATCAAAACTGAACCGAATTACCGCCAGTTGCATACAAAACCGTTTGTGTGTGTGTGTGTGTGTGTGTGTGTGTTTCACCAATTGTTCATAACATTATCTTGTCATTTTGTTGCTATCTTTGTTTTGAATGGAATGCTCATGATACTTTCCACTGCAAAAGAGGGAACGATTGTTCTTTGGGAGAGCACTGCACTAGCGTCTCCTATCTGTGTGTGCGTTTCTAAAGCTGGCATACCCTTCGCTTGAAAACTTTTATCATTGTAGCAAAAATAAGGTGCTATGACTTTTGATTTATTTCATAAATATGTTGCTACGATCGATTCACACCAATCGTTGCATGCAGCAGGAAAAAAAACCTCGGAGTTCTCTTTCTAAACCACCATATGTCTTTCGTCGCATTTTTCTCTTGGTGCCACTCCTAGTCGCCATTTCCTGCCCGTCTGGCTGTTGCGGCTTCTGGGCAGTGACAATAGCTGCAGTGTAATATTACCTGTTTTGAGGTATTAAAAGATACTTTGGATTCTCTTGACTCTTATTTAGGATGAAAGCATTATTATAAAGCGGCTTCGTAATTAGTATCCAGTGACTTACGTATTTAGCAGCTGACACTGCGAAACATCTTGTTGTTTGGGCTGTTTTCTTTTGTTTTTGTTTTCTTTTTAAGGTACAGTGTGAGCACTGTATTTCCGGTTGCTACTATTTGAAATTCCTAATATTAAGTGGACAGTCTCGCACAATCATTTGCATTTTCTACTTTGAAGCTGATTCTTGTGTTTGTTAATTTACGAATTTGAACCGGTGAAAATCAATTCGTTGGATTGCAGAATTTCCGGCCCATTCATTTAGATAAGTGTCCATTGTGGTTTTGAAACCATCCTAAGGTTTTCTCACGCGCGTCATCACGAACGAACTTATTGTCTCACAACGATTGTTTTACGCGAAAGCATACGACAGACACTCCTGCACTGAAATGACGAAATAGTGTTTCTGTTCTTTGGCCGCAATGCTGTCATTAAAAGCTACATATTTAGTTTTATGAAAAGCACACTCCTTCCTATCTTTAGTTGCTAGAGTGTCTTCTAAGTTCGGAAAGATGAACCATCACTATTAGGTCAAAATTTTATTACAGTGTAAAGAGGCTATTTCGTCTTTTTGAATACACTTGTGTACACTCCCTTTTACTTTTAAACAAATCTGTCAAACTTTAATTTCGTTATCTCCTTTGTTTACATCAACGCTACGCGTAGGATCTACCTCAATGGAAACACTCTGTTCATTTTCGTAACGCTTAAACGCCCTATGAGACCAGTGAACGTATTTATCTGCGCGCTTTTACGGCCGGAAACTTTGAGGCGGATCTGATCAGATGAAGGGTCTTGCATCCCATTCGCTATAGTTCGCAGCATTCTGGCTGATTAAAAATACATGGAAAGTAAACCGCTATTCACATGACAAATAAGTGGCTAGGTATTGTGCAATTTTAAAAGCAGGAACGAAGCATGAAGCATGACTTTTTTTAGTTTTTCGAATGACAGCCGATGAACCGATGAATGACTTGATTGTTCGAGGCATTTTCCGTAGGTCGTCCAACCAGGGCACTTTTAAATTTTCGTCTGGATTGTGATCGCAATGACTGTACGTATGGCAGTTCGTGAAACTCTGCCATTATGCAAAAATCTGTCAACAAGAAGCCATTTTTAATGCGAACGATTTTTTTCACCCACGACTGAAATTTTTGCAAGTGCCACCTGAAACTTCAAAGATGCCGTGAAGCTTTTTTGTCAGGCGAGAAAATCCTTTGTTCCTTGACTCCGGCATCCATCCTTCGTCGGGTCATCATATTTCGCAACGAATAAAAAGCAGCATACGTGACAGGATCTTTCCCCCGCCATTTGTCTGAGCTTGAGAGATGGATTAGCGATCGAGAAAACAACATCGACCCATGGAGCTAAAATTACTGAAAATATCACAGCTCTCAGCGCCATCCAACTAGCTGCACAGTAGCATACGAAAAATTTCGCTTGCTTAAGTGCGAACAGGATTATAAAAACGAAAACTGGTATTGGCTAAATTTGCATTTTTTTGTACAAGCCAAACGCTAATTTTCGTCGTAGTGCGAATAGGACCTTATTCTTACACCGGAACCAGCATTACAGACCTGTGCTTACAACGCTTAACTAGGTTGACCTACTTCGTGCTACGTTGAAATACGCACTGATTCTTTACTCATTTTTACTGCAATTTTCATGTCCCTGGAACGCGTTATATCTATTTCTTAATTTCTCCTGATAACGCAGATCCACGATAATCTCAACTATTCCGTAACACGAAACTGACAAAAAATGTAGAAAAGAATAGAGAAATAATTTCCCTTTTTTCCTGAAAAAGAGGCCCATAAAATGGCCATCCTGGCTGGTAAAACCCTTAGGAAATAATTTCTCTGGCTAGCATAGCAATCGAATGTGCTAGTGGCTGGAAAAATGGAATACATCGAGCGATCCTGGCTAGAAAATCAATAATTCAAATTTAAGCTTGCTGGCTCTGAAGAGCGGTTATTTTTTTGCCAGGAAAGTTAATAATCAACCAGAAATGACTCAGTTAATGATAAATAATACTTATCAGCAACAACTGATCCATTTTGGAAAAAATGTCGTTGGGTACTCCTGGCTATAACTTACACCATGCACCATTTAGCAACGAACTGAGAAATTTTAATTAAGCTTACATTTGCCCATGACCTTTATGGCATACCGTTGATCAGTTTGTTTCAAATTAATCATTCAAGAACGTATGTGAACTAGACCGCGATTAGTCTCTAATTTCGGCGATGAATTGTGGGGCGGCCGAAAGACACGCAACTTCTCTCGCGCTTCACTTGGACTTTCAGAACTTAGAATCTGGTGCAGAGCTAGATCTTTTACCATGCATGTTGACATTTCTACGCAAACTTCGCTCATCCAGTTCGGCGAGAATATTAGCCGATTTGCTTTCTTTTTATCGTATTTCTTTTGCTAGATGTAGATATAAACCTTACGTGAATTACTATTCTCCACTTCTAGCCGCTTCAGCACTCTGTCAGTTTTGGATCTATATAGTAGGTCATAGGTTTAAAATATAGTTAGTCTGCTTTAAGAAAATTTTAATTCTACTTATTTGGGGTGGTTGCACAGTTTTAGTTGGGAAATGAAAACAATATAAATGAATCAAGAAAATCGAAGCAGTCTGCATACCACACCAGCAAGACCGGTTTATAAAGAGCGTATCATCATAATTCACGAACACAGAGTAACTTTGCATATTGGAAGACTTTATTTTTCCGCGTTAAAATAAAGATTAAGGCTATACGCAATAGATCGATAACCCGCTTTAAAGGAGAGAAAGACCGCTCAATGACGGCGTTGGTAGCTGGCATGGCAAGCTTAAGCTTACCAAGTGTTCAAATCGCACTAAGTAGAAGTTTGCGAGCATTTCCGAGTGACTGAAAAAAGTCCAGGAGATCAGCAATGTCAAATCGGGAGGTGTCCTACCCCACTGACTGCGCGATGTCTGGAAGAAGGGACAGCTGGGGTTCTACCTTGTAGCTCTGCAGGTCAGTATCCCCGTATACGGCCATCACTTTCATTAGTTCTTCTCGGTAGTCTTCGCCTCCTATCGCCTTCAGAAGACTGAAGTTCCTGTATGCTTCGGTAGACCTTGAAGTCCTGCTGTTTAAATCTAGTTCGAATACATTCTATCGTCACAAATTGCTGAATACTTCATATGGTGGAAATGTTCCTTGGGTGAAGAAGAGAAATAATATGTGCCTCTGTCTCCTACATCTGTCCGCGCTGGAGCTCGTCGTTTTCTTGGCAGCTGTGGCTCGGCGACTCCATCCACCTCGCTTTTCTTCTTTAACAACCTCGTCCAAAACAAATCAAACGCGGCTTCCTTTCTATCCTTTGATAGAGTCTTGCATACGTCATCAGCTAGTCGCTGTCCTTGGGCAGCTGACATGGAGGAGTCAAATCGTCAGTGTGCTTCAAGACAAACTCTCCTAACGTGCCAAAGTAGAATGGAAATGTTGTCATCATCTCTTGCACTCCTAGTATTCATGCCTTTATCTCCGTGTCTTTGCAAACCTCGAGTGACCACTCTCACAGCCCCAAGAGCTCCATGTGGTTATTCAGAACCGCGGCTAACGAATCTCCGCGACAGTCCACCTTGTTGGGCAAACTTAAAAAACTCATTAATAATTCATGAAGGAAATACAAAAAAAATTTTTTTTTTAATGAGTGTCTTTATATTTGATAAAGACATGGCTAAATTTTATATCCGATTTTCTAGGCCAAAATAACCCAAAATCTAAATTTTAGTTTAAGAATGGATAGATGTACAGTAAAGTTTTTTAAGCCGTTCAATAACTTCGCAATTCGTGTTTTATCAAGTCCTAAAACACTCGGCTGCGCCTCGTGTTTTAAACTTGATAAAACACTCCTGCTCATTTATCAAACATTACATCAAGGATTCCTCGTGACTAGTTTTGAGTTTCGGCCCTAATCTTATCCAACTTTGGGTTTCTCGGAGGCGACAGTTTTTCCAAGCTTCGCGATCTCTCTTTTTGTGCATCAACTTATGTAATATAAAGGAGAAACATTAACTGGAATAATGGATACTATAGTTTGTAAGGAGTGATTCCTTTAAGAGTTATATATTTTATTGGCCGTTTTTATGCTAGACACGTCTAGCATAAAAACGATAAGTAATGGTAATAGGACTGAGTGGAGTCCAATTCGGTCTGTAATCATACGAGTGATAACAAAATCGGACGACCGCGCAGCGGGAGTCCGATTTGTTTATCACGAGTATGATTACAGACCGAATTGGACGACACGAAGTCTTATTACCAATTAATCATAAAAATTACAATTTCCGAGAAAAGAAGAAGAGCCAAGTTATAAAAGGGAAGGAAATTTTGCATTAAAAGACTGACAAAGGAAGCGTAAATTGTTTAATGTTGCTCTGAAATTGACTGCGATCAAAATGTATAGTGATTGTAACCAAGGTTGTGATTGGTTGATTTAAACTACAACTTTGAATGTGATTGGTTGATTTAAAATGCTACTTTGAATGTGATTGGCTTATTGAACTGTCCGATAACAAACTGTCAAATAACAAAGTGTCCAATAACAAACTGTCCGATAACAACTTGACACGTGAATTAGTGGAAAATAGGAGTTTTTAAAACCAATCACAATCGAGGAAATTGTAATTTTTATGATTAATAAGAAAAACGCATTTAACGTCTGACGACTTAAACGTCTTCATTTAAGTGCGTCGTTTAGACGCACTTATCAGACGACTTTAACGTCTCAGACGTTAAATGCGTCTAGTATGATAACGGGACGACCTAACTGGGACGCATTTAGCCCTTAACTCCTTTGTTAATCAGCACTTCGTTCCTTCCTTGCCCTTTTTGCTCGCCACGGCACACAAGCCAAGTGCTTCGGCCAAACTGATCTATTTCCTCTCCCATCGCCTGAAAATGGCGCTTCCTCGACTGTTTTTCTTTGTCAAAAACAAATGCATCTCCTAGACTTCTGAAGCTGCAATTCCGCCATGTTTATTTAATTTGTTGGTACATTCACGTGTTTGGTACCGAGTTTACTGGTACCTATTGTCCTCCCAGAATAGAACCCAGTCTCTTTTTTTTTTTTTTGAGAAAAATCTTGTTTTTTCTGTTAGGTCCTCTACTTTTATGCGTCCCGTTTTTATACCAGACGACTTTAACGTCTCAGACGTTAAATGCGTCTGGACGACTTTAACGTCTCTAGAATAAAAACGGCCATTAACGTCTTGCAATTGTTTCAAACTTTCTTTGGGAAATTAAAATTTTATTTTCATCTTTTGATCATAACGCATGGGTGTTTTGAATTTTGGATGGGCGAAAAACTGGAGGGGGGGGGGGCACGGCCTCCCCCCCCCCACCCCCCTTGCTACGGCCCTGCTTTTTCAGAAGATTTTTAATTCATTCTGACAATAAATGATTTTTCAATAGACTTGCTTTTAAACGGGGGGCTTTTAGAGGTATTTCGAGAAGCGAAATACGTGATATTGATTCTCGATGTAATTTGTCGACCAACCGAAAACATTGTTCGTATGAAGGCAATCGCGTGACAATCATTATACTTTGATCAAGAGATATAGACTTCCGCATTCAATTTCACTTTCAAAGGTTTTCATGGAGTGTTAAGTGTATACTACAATTTTGTGTTGGTTCCAAGAGGTGAGTAATACTGACTGAAAGTTAACTCGTTCCAAGAACAGTGAATTTTCTTGTGTATGTTGCATAGAGATGTCAGAACTCGCTCTTTCTCGGAATAATCCTGACTCGCCGGTTTCAGTTAAATGGCCGAATAATGCCGGCTTTGACAGAGTTTAGTTCATGTCTCTTTAAATCGATCGCTTGGAGGAATAATGGTCGCTCATAGGGCTAACTACGTTATCACAGAGCTCTTCTGTGCCTAGCATTATGGCATATACTGATTCAGAGAATCAGACGGATCCAGTCGGGATGATGCCATGAATCCACAATTTTTCCGTTTGCTTTTAGAATGACCTTAGAATGACCTTATTGAAATTTCAAATTTTCACTAAAACTTTCATTACAAGTACATACTTAATTAAAGAACGAGCCTATTATTCCCTTATAACGCACTGCAAAGTAATGAATTGGTATATCATAGGGATGTATGTTAAACGATTGAACAATTGCAGTGCTGGGACATGAAAGCGACCTTAACTGCAACCTCAATTTTATTGTCAAAATTTCAAGTTGCAGAATCTCGTTTCTCGCAAAGGCAGAGTCTAAAAGACTGTAAGGAGGATTCTTTCACGACAACAGTGAGGTGAGTAATTTGGACCACACGTTAAGTTGAAAAGAAACCTTGAACCTCTGTTACTTAATCTTCTGTTCAGCACCGGTGTACCACAATACTGCTACAATACTCTTTCGCTTTTTCATATATACAGGAGATCCAGTAGTCTCCCTCGCAGCCGCTTTTTTGACAGCCCAAAAAAGCGGCTGCGAGGGAGACTAGAGATCCAGGTATCTCGCCTTTTTTGTTTTGGTTCAATTGTCAAGTCGGCGACAGCGAAGGGAGTTGTAATTGATAATATTAACTCTCTGTGAGCAAAAGAGCCATAACTGATAACACAAAACTGAATGCTGTTGTTTATTGGTTGAGGCGCTTTCAATCAAGTTTTTTCCCTCGATCATCGCTCGTTATTTTGCTCTTTCTTTGGCTCATATCTTCTTCAATGCCACCGGCCGCGTTAGGAGCACATGATTCGGCTCATGCGACGACATTTTTGAAACACGCCGACAGAGGATACGAAGCGTATCCAGTGACTCAGTACTTTTCTCAGTCGCATGTTTTAAAAGTTTTATATTGCTGTTTATACGTTGATGGTTTGACCCAATATCACTGTTAACCACGAACACCAGTGTTAACAATCAGTTCAAGCAATGGTCTCAATTTCGTCATGGCATGTTTGTGTTTTACTAAGTCGGCGTGGCTGCGTTTAGTTGATTCAAAGTGCGACAAACCATTCTTGTGACTCTATAATATTTCTAGCGAAATTTGTATCCAAAGTTTTGCTTATGGCAGTTAATTTTTAAACCTGTATAAAGGGTTCAACAATATTATGCAACTTCACGCAAAAGTGCTTTACAGAAGGGTTCTCCTACAAGATTATTATAAATCAGCGGTCTTTGAAAAACGTTTTATGGATTAAATTACTTGGTGTATTTATAGTAAACTGTTCTTGTCTGAGGGAACTTTTGGATTTATTCCATTCCTAGCAGCAAAATCGTAATGATGCTGATGTAATTCCGTTGCCAAGCGAAAGGAATTAGGATGTTGTGAAACGAAGCGCAGACACCGAAAAACCGGCAAAAATGAGAGGTAAATTCCCCTATGGCCTCCCATTCTTTGATCGCCTGAAAGATAGTCTACAAACGACTTCCCCATTCAATTTCTCTTTCAAGCGTTTTGCTCGAGTGTATCCTATTAAGTTTTGGTTGAATTCCAGCGGAGCTCAGGAGTTTTGATCAAGCGGTGAGTAATATTGACTGAAAGTCACCTAACGTTCCGAGAACAATGAAAGCCATGACGATGCATGGTCATGCAAAATACCGTTGCGTAGCTTTTCTTGTGTTGGCAGTATACAGAGAGATGTTAGAACTTGCTCGTTCTCGTAATGGTCTCTGAATACCTTGTTTAAGATATATAACTCCCACTCAAAAGTGGAAATCCTGCTCCGATAGAATTTGTTGATATCTCTCTTCAGGTTTTCAACTACAGATGATCAAGGTGTGTCGCCTGTTTTTTGGTTTAATTGTACAGCCGGCTTTAAAGGGAGTTGTCAGTAATTGATACTGTTCACTGCTCGATTTTCTTCGCTCTTTCTTTCGGTCATACCCCAAATATCTGAATGCATGGAGCAAGTTACAATGATTTCTCTGAACGTTTTCTACTATCCCAACCCTACAACCTCCTGTTTGATATATATCAGTTTCAATCATCACCCATGCAAACGCCTATGGATCCTTTATCCCTGTCCTTCTATGTACATTTTTGTCTGTAGGGTACCCTCATTAAGAGAAAGACACATTTTTATTGACTTGCAATTAATGTCTTTGGCATCAATCAATGCGTATTATTCAACTGTGCGTATTCATTCTCATGCACACATTCATCACTCACGGGTATATTACGAACCAACAAAGAGACCAGCTCCCAGTTGGCTTGTTAGCTCAGTTGGTAGAACACTGCACCGGTGTCGCAGAGGTCGTTTGTTCGATTCCCGTGCAATTAAGCCGGAATTTTTTTCAGGCTTCATTTTCACTACTGCTTGAGTAGTGTTCATAACTTCGATGATCATTCGCATATTCATTCAATCATTATAATCAGCAGTAAGGCCTTATCAAAAATCTATAAGAGCCAGTTGAACTCTTGATTGAGTTGTCGGCTGAAAGTGTTTAGCTCTAACATCTCTTTTTGTCAATCTTGAACGCTACATAGTCCTTCTCAAGTTTCAATACAGGAAAAAAAAATCAAGTATTCTTTCAGAGCGAGACAAACCCATGCATAAGAATTTACCTTTTTCCAGTTGAAAAAGTTTGTTTTTATATAGTTGAGGTATGTTCAGAATGAAATGAGAGTAGATTGGGAATAACTAAACAGGTGCATTCAGTTTCCTTATCAAAATTCCCTATTAAAGTTCCCCAATTAAAATTGTGCTATGCGAGTTCGTTGTATCCTGCCATTTCTGTCGGTTCCCGTTGAAAGTAAAGTTTTGAGTAAGCGGTGATTAATAAGTTGAAACAGTATTGTGCTACTGGCTATGATCAAGTTTTTATCCCTTAAACTTTGAGGTTTATCACATAGAATTCCAAGAAAGATTAAAACACCGTTTACCGTTTGCAAATATCTGCATTGGTTCCTTAGATATTTAAGTTTGAAAAATGTGCAAAATATGCAAAAGAGAGGACTGATGACGTCATACACTCAACCCAATATAACATCAAGTATACAAAATAGAGCTATCTAGGACAGTTTTTAATTACAGGCGCGTGTGACTTTACTTCTCATGAACCATACCGGTTTAAGGTGGCCGAACACAGTTTACACAGTTTTTGAAACCTGTGTAGCATTTGCCTTTTATTCATTTAAGTGGGTTCTCAGCCTTTCTCAGTCGGTTCTCAGAGGTTTTCACGGTTCTGACAGTAATACTGGAAAACCTGCCAGATTTGACTTTTTCTGACATACCTTTATAACAAGACTTAAGTTTACAACACACTATCATTTTAAGAAGAAATATGCCTCATATAAAACCGCCGTAGAACAAAAAACTCATCACTCTTTTCGGCTCTATGTTTTTTGTTGTCTTATCTTTGTGCGCGCGCTGCCTCGCATCAGCACCAACGACTGGTGAGGGCGCGCGAAAACTGTGTTCGGCCACCTTAAGATCGCTTCTGGCTAAGATGGAGAATTAATTTGGTTTTAAGGCCAAATTGTGACTCAAAACATTTTGGCACCAAGCCTTTAATTCAGCTGTGACGAACACTGTTTTGCCTCACCATCGGTCACCAACAATAGCAATCAATCGGTGATAACTGCAAGTGTCAAATTTTCTTGAATTTTCTCCCTTGTAATCAGCAGTAACCTCAAAGGTGTCTCAAAAATCGTGAAAGCCTGTATTGTTTGATTGAGGTTTCAAAGTTAACGCACGTATCGTTTTTGTATTTTTAGGCTGCACAATCCGGCTTATTGTCTATATAGGAAATCCAAGAATTTACTTTCGACAACGAAGTTGGATTTATTTAATTTGTCACACAAAAGTCCTAATAATTTGTATTTTAAGTATTTTAAATTTTTTGTGCTAGCCTCGTTTTCGTCTTGTTTATTTTGGAACCTACAACACTCCTTTCCATTAGCAAATTTGGCTTGGCTCCATATCCAGAAATGTTTGCAATCTGGCAGAGTCTCGTGCTTTTACCATAAAAGTGAACAATTCGCTATTTGTTTGGTCGATAACAGCTGGACCTGAAATGGTATGAAGACACCTCTTTTAAAATTGTCTTGAATTATCGCCCCTCATGTAATCAGCAGTAAGCTTAAAGATGTCTCGAAAATCGTGAAAGCCTTTATTGTTTGATTGAGTTTTCAAAGTTAATGCACGTATCGTTTTTGTCTTTTTAGGCTACACAATCCGGCTCATTGTCTATATAGGAAATCCACGAAGGTTACTTTGGACAACAGGACGGTAAGTAATTTACACAAAAGTTGATTGTCATTATACCGTAATCCGATTACCGTGTAACTCCGAAACGCTCTACCGCATATTTCGCTTTCGCTATCCGGTTTTTTTTCTGAGAAAAAAAAGGGGTTTTTCATTGAGAGCGAGTCGGTGATAAGCTGCAAGCAAAAGATATTATTATGCACTGGTGTCACTATCTCAATTCTGATTGGCTAAATACGAAGCTAATTATTACTGGCACTGTTTCTACAGACAATAATAATAATAATAATAGTATATTTATAAAGCGCCTTTTCTACAAGATTCACTAATCAAACATAAAAATAAAATATAATAAAAATAAATAAATAAATAAATAAATAAAAACTAAGAAATACAACATGATAGAAATGCATATAACATCAAATGGAAACTCGGAAAAAAAATCCGAGTTCCAGATGGGATTTGAACCCACGACCCTCCGCGATCTAGACGGACGCTCTAACCACTGAGTTACTGGAGACTCTATGGTGAGCAAGGGTGAAATGTGGGCTTTTGACTGGAACTGAATCCGAGTTCCAGATGTGACCGCGTGATGCGGTTCCAGTCAAAAGCCCACATTTCACCCTTGCTCACCATAGAGTCTCCAGTAACTCAGTGGTTAGAGCGTCCGTCTAGATCGCGGAGGGTCGTGGGTTCAAATCCCATCTGGAACTCGGATTTTTTTTCCGAGTTTCCATTTGATGTTATATGCATTTCTATCATGTTGTATTTCTTAATTCACTCACTTTGGAGGTTTGGTTGGTTGCATCGTCGATATGCCTTAATGTGACTGCGTGATGCAGTTATGAGTCATATGCGCCATGATATGCCTTAATGTGACTACGTGATGTAGTTATGAGTCATATATGCTAGTCATCATTTGGCTGTGTGACCGCGTGATGCGGTTCCAGTCAAAAGCCCACATTTCACCCTTGCTCACCATAGAGTCTCCAGTAACTCAGTGGTTAGAGCGTCCGTCTAGATCGCGGAGGGTCGTGGGTTCAAATCCCATCTGGAACTCGGATTTTTTTTCCGAGTTTCCATTTGATGTTAAATAAAAACTAAAACTAAAAAAGTGATGTCATATCTACAGACAGCTGAAGAAGTGATGTCATACCCACAGACAATAGGTTTTATACATATAGAAGTGACTTCATACCTACAGACAATAGGTTTTATACATGCAGAAGTGACGTCATACCTACAGACAATAAGTTTTATACATGTAGAAGTGACGTCATACCTCGTAAAGACAATAGGTTTTATACAAGCAGAAGTGATGTCATACCTACAGACAATACAACAAAAACACTTATCTGGCTCTCGTCCTTTACAAATTCAAGACATACACAGAAATCAACTTATAAATATAGAGCCTGGAGGCTAAGTAACTGAGAAGTTTTCTTCTGTATAGTTTTTAAATTTTGATTGTTAAGCGATATAGAGCTTTTTGTATATACCGCTATAGAAATAAAGTTATTATTATTATTATTATTATTATTATTATTATTATTATTATCATTATTATTATTATTATTATTAAGTGATGTCATACCTACAGACAATTGGTTTTATACATGTAGAAGTGACGTCATTATGCGACAATAGTTTTACACACGCGATAATAAGTTTAAAACATGTTTTGGAGTGGGTCTTTTGTAAAATTTTGTTGGAAACCTTTCGACTGCGCTGAAACTTTTAGGTAGTAATCTTACAAATAAAGTTGTTTACAAGTTGACGTAGCACGTTTAGTTTCTTTTACGTGCTCTTGTTTTTATAAACGCTCAAGTTTATACATAATAAAACAATTATTGGATTCGGATTTCGCATGATAGCTGAATTATCATGGCCTCGGTTTGTGTTATCCGCCTCCGCCTTCGGCTTCGTCAGGTAACACAAGCCTCGGTCTTGATAATTCACACTATCATGCGAAATCCGAATCCAATAATTGTTAATTAACGACTAAGCTGCTGAAGTGTTGCTAAAAAGTCTTGATTTATTGCTCATTACGAGAATGCCCGAGGGAAAAACGTTTCAGATTGATCGTTTCTGTTGATTAGTGGTTTAAAGATATGTACAGGCTTGTTTTACAATATAATTTTTCAGACCTGGGTCAGTCAACCTATCGCCCTGGGAGTCTGGTTTACCGTTAAGTTATATCAAATACCACTGAAGCCATTCTCGCACATAAAAAGTGACCTATTAACAAGATAGCCAAACCGACTAATTTTATTAAAAATGCATCAGTCTAAAGATATAAAGATTGGTAGTCATGATACATCAAAGAAGAGCAACTGGAAAGTGCTAGAAACCGGTGTGAACCACCTTAAGAAAGTTTCAAGCGTGGATACGTTTTGGAAGAATGAGCGAATTTTGAAAACACATAAAATTTCAGTCCTTAGCCGTGAGTCAATGGCAGATATTTGTAGGACACAGTGTGGTCAAAAACCGTTAGAAAACACAATCTCCTAAAAAAAACGCCAGATGAAAGTACGTGCGCATGTGACTACTGTAATAGCGCGCGGATGTATAAATTAAAAGATCAAATGAAGTTAAAAAAATGATATTGAGTTCATTCGACTGAACAGTTCCCAACTGGAAAATCATCTTCATTCCCCGCTGTTTTCTGCTAAGCCGCCATGTGTTGCAAGGTGTTCATAGTCACTCTCATCAACACGCTTTACTGTAGCAACTTCTTTGGTGGATTGTTTCCGGTTCCTTTTCATCAGCTCCTTGATTTCAAGTTCTACTTGTGTTTTGGTATCACACAAAACTTCGTCCTTCAAATCTTCTCCAGAAAATTCTTCTACCAGTGCATCTGCCCCATTAAGCACTTGTTTTCATTGTGTCGTTGCTCTCCACAGGTGAAATAGTTTCATTTCCACCATCATGGGTACTAGTCACATGTGAGAGCTGGGGCTTACTACAACGTTTGACTAGCTTCTGAAGCTGTGCACGGGGGCAGAAGTCATCCACTTCTCGCTCTTTACTCATTACTTTGGCTTTATTTAGAGAACCCTTTTTTCCTTGAGGTTTCCAGACTTTACCTGTTCGGACAAACAGTAGTGATGGAAATTAGAGGTATTCGCATCGTAATCAAGAACTGGAGCTTTTACTATTTGTACTGGAAGATCACTCCACCCATCCTACTTTAAGCCATTCTGAGTTTTCCCCATAGGCTTGGAGGTGACACTTCGAGCCGTTTTTTTTTTCTCGCAAGCATCACGAATTCCTTCCACTCCACCATCATAAACTCAATAATGCCCAGAGAAAAACTCTTGTTGGTAATTGAAATATACACTTTACAATGTAGTCATGATCAAAGAAAAAGCCATCCCAAGGGCAAAATTAACGTTGGACACTCTTGGGTGTATGGATGTTCTAATGCAAGGCTTTCCATCATACAATAAAGCCACACATTTGGCGCATTGATACGCTTCATCTTGCTCCTTTCTGATTATCAACTCATTCAATTCATCTGGTTTCATGATCAGAATTTCCCCCATTGGAATAGTGTCTCCTGCCCCAGCATGCTCATTTGGTGTTCTTATCACCTTTTCTGCAGTGTGCACCCTTGATTCTCTCGGAGCATAGCTTGTAAATAAAAACTATGAATTTGCAACGCTTCTGCAAGGCGAATTTGTGTTACTTTCTCTCTAGAGTTCACCCCGGGACCATCATCGGAAGTTTTATTTTCAATTGCAAGGTTTCTCTCTCCCTCTGCCCCTCCCTCTCCCTCTCCCTCTCCCTCTCCCTCTCCCTCTCCCTCTCCCTCTCCCTCTCCCTCTCCCTCTCCCTCTCCCTCTCCCTCTCCCTCTCCCTCTCCCTCTCCCTCTCCCTCTCCCTCTCCCTCTCCCTCTCCCTCTCCCTCTCCCCCCCCCCCCTCTCTCTCTCTCTCTCTCTCTCTCTCTCTCTCTCTCTCTCTCTCTCTCTCTCTCTCTCTCTCTCTAATGCCTAGTGCCCCAACTGTTTCGCAACCCGGTCTATCACTCAGATTACTTACCCAACCAGTGGCCAACGGTGAATTGAGCCCAATCACAACCAATTTACCGTTGGCTACCTGGTGAGTAAATAATTTAATTCATAGGCCGATAATGCCAGCGTCAGTGAGCCTTGGAATTCTCTACAAGAATATTATAGATGGCTTTTTCGGCTCCTCTATCAATTAGGGAAGACCCCCTTTTCTTGCCCTTTTGACTCCACAACTCCACAACTTCTATAAATGCACTGCTCTCTTTGGCTTGGAGAATCCGTTTCTAATGTTTCAAGTTTCTGTCTTTTGTTTGAAAATTGACTGTCACAGCCCTCGGTAATGTTTACGCTGGGAGGTTTCCTTTTCTGTCTTTTTCCCAGGGCCATAATTTCTCAATTTCAAAATCGCTTTTTGTACATGATTGGTGGCTTCACATTCACATTCGGCCATTTTATCTGGTACAGACCATAGTAAGTCTTACACACTTGTTCTTGAACACTCGACAATAAATGTGGATTCACTCCTAAATAATAATTTATCCCCGTTTTGTAAATGATATATGAAATAAATCATATTGACCTGCTCCCAACGTCAGTGGCTTCATAGCTCAGTTGGTTGGAGCATCGCACCGGTATCGCGAGGTCACGGGTTCAAACCCCGTTGAAGTCCTGAAATGTTTTCGGGCTTCTTTTCGCAATTGATAAATTGCGCTCACAACTAAGAGGATCATTCTTCATTTGATATTCCCGTTTTGTTGAAAGTGTTGCTCCGAATATACAGTACCAGATACCTGTCCTTATTCATTGATGTTAAAGACTAAGGTTATCAAATTTTCATGGAGCCAACAACTTCAGTTTTTCATTAAAGTGCCCCTAACCCCCAAAATTTTTTTCATTTTAAACGAGTCGTCTCTGAATTAGAAGCATAACCGTGAAAATTTTTTTGATTCGGTTGAATCTTCGCTTTTCTGTGTCCCGGTAAAGTCTCGAAATTACGACCAAAAACGCCGCCATTTTGTTTCACGACCGAGTTATGGGGAGATTGGGTTCAGCGCTTGTATGACGTCATCCCGGGAACGGAAGTTCTGTTGCGCGTACAAAGTTCTTTGAAGGAAGCTCAATAATTCTAACTCTGAGGGCAAATAAGACATGATTTTAACCCATAATCTATATTCATAGTATTGTCACATGTAACATTTCTCTCCTAAGAGAAGATTTGATGTTTTGCAAACGAATGAGCCAAAAACAGACCGGCTGTTCGTGAAATAAACATATTCCCATCGGCTAATCTCACAAGCATTTTATGCCCTTTTATACGGTGAAAACAGAGTATTCCAATGAGTCCGTTCAGTGAAAAGAGCTCCTCTTTAAAACTCGTTTATTGTATAGTGATACAACCGAAACATGTGCATGTACCACGTTTCCAATGCATCGTGATATTCGGTGTGCTGCGTATCAGATACACAAAGGATTTAACCGCAGCGACACAAAGTAGTCCAGAATGTAATGGCAGCTAAAATAATTGTTCCTCGATATGTACCTTTAGGAAAACCTCATCAATCTAACTTCCTTTAAATTTTTCGGCTTCATGAGTCCTACAGTCTTCGACACAAGCGCTCTATTAAAACCGGTTTCCAACGTCAACAATCAAAAGATATAGAGGCCATGCCAATTCACTGACAGAAGCCCATGTCACTGATCAATACATTGTAGACTGCTAAGAAAACTTGAGGTGTTTACAAATCAAATTGATTAACTTCACCGAATTTAGTTGATTTAGACGATGGTACCACTCGAACTTCATGTTGAAATGGAGCTACATGTAGTAAAATATATCCAATCGCGTCTAAATTTGTGTCAGTTTGTTTACATCGGATATATGCAAATTATTCTCGCATCGCGAAGTTGCGTTCACTTATTTCTAACCAACAGTTTAGACGGATACGTAGCCTCAAATTTTAATTGCAGTAAGCTATGTTTATTTTATTTTACCTTGCCTTGACCTCATTCACAGTACTGCCTGAGGATAACTAGAAGTTCAGCTAATCCTCAAGTCACGTAATTCGCGTCGGCTGAGCTCACTCTCCGTTCTCTTGTCAAATCTATCTTTGCGTTCTTTGAATAGATACTCTCCCATAAATAGGCACTTCCACAATTAATTGCTGATGTTCGTTTAAAATACCGATCTAAAGTCGGATGTGCGCCGTTTATATAAAATAACAATTATTGTTTTCAAACCGCTGCACAATTCCCATTGCCGATGCACGGGTACTCGGTCGTTCAAGATTGAAATGTTAAATCAAAGCTTTTGCTCACCAGCAGCGTACACAGAACCACGAGGTACGGCAGATAACACTTATAAACGAAGTTAATCTTTTTCGTCATCCCTTCTTCCGCGAATCTTGCTGTCCATGCCTCGTCTGCATAAGCATGAGGCTCCTTCGACCTCCTCGCCGATTCCGTTCTAGTTACTCGGGCTGCCTGCGTCTCGCGCGGCGCCCGAGTCTAAGATTACCGACGGTTCTTCTTTTTCGTCGTCGAGTATCATCCACAAAGCTCACTTCCGGCGTTTCTGCGCAAGCGCTAACTATTTTTAACAGAGTGATGCTTGTTGTCACGTATCGGAAAATGTCGATTCACCTTGTGTCTTTTTAAG